>JAMQGT020012724.1:0-43710 GCA_024447675.2 Pterophyllum scalare | reverse complement strand
CTTAAACAGAGACCAATGAGAGGACAGAGGGACTGATATGGTGAAAGACATTTTTGAACAGAGAGGTAGGTAGAATATCAAGAGAACAAAAAGATACTTTCATTAAGTCCGCTAATTTTTCCAGCTCAATTAAAAGAAGTAGGAGAAAAACTTTCTATAATAACAGAAATTAAAGTGTTTGAAATACTTTTGGCAATATAGGCAATTTATTTTAATATAACCTCTTCATAAATCCTGTTAAATACAGCCTATATACCAATATAAGCAAAGATGTTTCACATTAAAAAAAATGCACAAACATCTAAATCATTTTTTGGTGATGTATCACTTTTTGGCATAACGCCAGCAGACAATTAAACCTCAGGTTGTGTTTCAGAGCCAGTTGACAATAAAACTACATGAGCCAGCCAATTTAATTTTAGTGTTTAAGCCTCCTAATGTCAAAGGTGAGTTTTGTGCCTTTGAGCAGGCTGAGTTCTTTAAACTGCTGTTTCTGTGCTGGCTGAGTTAAGGACAAATACAAATATTGCATTGGATGCTTCTAAGACTTTTCTAGCTAAGGCTGAGCCACAGCCCACACATGTTGCTCCACCCTGGGTTCCCCTGCAGCACCTGCACCCATTCCTGTCAGTAAAGATGGCCCAGCCAACTGTCCTGTCCTGCAGCAGCCCCAGTCATCGGACAAATTTGTGCGCCCTACACCAGGGGTCCAGAGCCCAGGGGTCCCTGGTCTGTCTGAATCTGAGTCTGTGGGTCTCTGTCCTCACTGCTGGTTACCTGCTGAGCCTCCAGAGGAGTCCCCCCAGGGACAAGACAACCGAGGTGTCCTTTCACCACCCAGGACTATTGTGGATTTTTATGATTCCCATTTTTCTTCTTTGTTCTTCTCAGTGTTTTCCTAGCTCTGGAATCTTCATTCCTGGCCAGCCTTTGTTTTTGTATTTATTTTTTTTTCGGTTTATTCCTGCCTTGCATGTTTGGTTCCAACATTTGGTTCCAAAATTCTGTCTGCCACATAGCCTTACATGGAAGCCTTACTCTTTGCAAAACTGTCAATACAGTATGCACGTGACTGGGTCATTACAGTCTAATTGGTTCAGCAAAATTCATGTTAATTTGTGTGATTGATATATAGTGCTGTGAAAAATGTATTTGCCCCATCCCTGATTTATTTTCTTTTTTGCATATTTGCCACACATGTTTCAGATCAAACAAATTTGAATCTTAGACAAAGATAACCTGAGAAAATACAAAATGCTGTGGAACACACAATTTCATAAAAAGAACATCACATCAACACTCAAACAAATTTTTTTTAGAGTGGCCCAGTCACAGTTCAGACTCAAATCCAATAGAGAGGTTTTGAAGAGGCCTCATCAAAGGGCTTAAATGTGACTTGATTGTGAGGGTTTGGCATGACCTTAAACAGGCCAATTGCGCTTGAAAACCTTCCAGTGTGGCTGAATTAAAACAATTCTGTAAAGAAGAGTGGGCCAAAATTCCTCCACAGTGATGTGAACGACTCATCGCCAGTTATCGCAAATGCTTGATTGCAGTTCTTGCTGCAAAGATGGCACAACCAGTTATTAGATTTACGGGGCAATTACTTCATCACATAGGGCCAGAACAGCTTTTTTCCCCATAATAAATGAAACCATGATTTAAACACTGCACTTTGTATTTACTTGGCAGTTGTGCTGCACTAGAAATTTTGCTTTGCTGGTACAGAGCCAGTTCTGCCCCCGTGTCTTGAGAACCAGCCCACATTTGGGGTGGTAGCTCTTTTCCACCAAAGCAGATTTGGTTGGTGCCTAAACTAGAATCAATTCCATGCATTTCCCTTTTTTTTTTTCTTTTAGTTAACCTATACATTTATACAGTTTTAGATTTTAAATATTGCAATGCTTTTAAATATTTTATAATGTTTATTATTCATTTTGAGACTGGTGACTTGTGCAGGGTGTACCCTGCCCTTTGCCCTATGACAGCTGGGATAGGCTTGGAAAAGTGGATTCTTCACTCTGTTCCTCATTCACCTTTTTTAATCTGTTTTTTTAATTAATGTAATTAATTGTTCTTAACTATTTACTGACACGTTTTAGCAACATTTACTGATACAAGTCAGCAAAGTTAAACTGTATAGCTGATAATCAAGGATTCAAGGATTTTTTTATTGTCATTGGCATCACATTTACATGCAGTGGAATGAAATTCTGTTCTTGGGTCCCAGTGTTGCCCTTGTAATAGTTTTTCAAGTACAGTACCAATCTCCAAGCTTTTGACTGGTAACTGTATATTAAAGAAGAATAAATATAAAGTAACAATATAATACAAAAATATTTTTAAAAATGAATAAATAAATACAATAAGTACCATTGACAAAGGATGGTGATCGGTCACTCTAGTAGCGAAATCACCAAATCATTAAGGCACTTCCAGCATTGCAGTGTTCTTAGTTCTGTCATGTTGTTTAACAATAGAAAGAAAGAAAGAAAGAAAGAAAGAAAGAAAGAAAGAAAGAAAGAAAGAAAGAAAGAAAACAGCCCTATTGAAGTAAAGTAAAGTATTACATTATGTCTGAAAGTGATGCTGAAAAATTAGTCTTTTTACTTCTAGGTTGGACTTTTGTGATTCCTTATTATCAGGCTGTTCTATGAGAGTGCTTACTGGAAAGTGAGAAACTAGAAAGAGTAATAATATTTATCCAATATTAGTTTGTCTTCATTGGCTCCCTGATCAAACCAAAACTGAATCTAAACCTCTTCTTCTTCTCCCATTCAAAGTTCCGTCATATTTTCATTCATCACATTTTTTCTCAGAGTGCCAGCTTACTTATGCTTTGGGTTTCCAGCAGAAGTACGGGAGGCATGTTATTAACTTTAGTTCCTCTCTTTCCTTTTACATCAACCCCATACACGATAGCAACAAATGGCACGTACTGCCCAAAGGCAAGTAATGGAAACTGTCAAATCTTAGACATGTACAAGGCATACATTCAAGCATAAAACCACAAAAATATTAATTTGTATTGTTTTGGCCTTTAGTCTCAAAATAAATAAATTAGGTACCTTTTTTTTTAATTATTATTTACCATTTTTAAAAGTAAAATTGACAACTGCATAAAACATTGTTCTTATTGTCACAAGGTCTGTTGTTGTTTTACATTTGATTAATTTAGCTGCTGGTGCTAGTCTGTATTTCATTAGCATAATGGTCTAAGTCATATTTTGGCCAAAACTGAGATATCTATCTAAATAAATCTACACTGTTGGCAGAGTAGAATTAGGTAGGTATCTCAAACTATGCCAAAATATGACTTAGGCCATTATGCTATTAAGCTAATGATTTGCTACAGCATCACTGTTGTTCTCATCACAGTGTTTAATTTTATTGTTATGCACTAAGCACAGTTGTGCATGGCTGACGCATGTCTATATTTCATTCACAAAGTGCCCCTGAAATCAGAGCTGCTCCTTTATTCCAGTACGTAGCTCTGTATGCTCACTTTGGCAGATTCGTATGCTGGATGCTGTTCCCGAAGTAACCCAAAAGAGATCTGAATCTCCTCCCAGGAGCAAACCTGGGATCTTTCACTTGTTATGTGAGTGTGCAAATTGCTACAGTATGTAGCCCCTTAGGTGGGACCTGAAATCAAGCAGATTTAATTCTAGGGCTGAAGTTGATCATTTAATATGACTCAACTACTCTAACGAAAGGGTGTGATGGTTTACATTCACTGAACTCTGCTTGGACACTAATCCAATCTAAAAATCTCACTGAATATGTCTCGACACATTGACCACATAATTGTGAATTTGGGTTTCAAGGTGCTGTAACATTAACATTACCCATTTTGGTTTTCTATACACAAAAGCCTTCATTTCTTAGCTAAACAGTACTCATTGTATTGTATTAATTTGCAGTTAGAGTATGTGACCACGCTAACACCAAAATGCTGCTTTTAATTAACTGTACCTCTTAACTAAGTCACCTTAGAGCCAGTGCTGAGTGTGAGATCCTGCACAGCAGCATGTTAGCCAAATCCTTTTGCAGGGTAAAGAGTGCTATCACAAACATCACAAACCCTTAGCCCTGGGGTCACCTATTTATTTATTTATTTTTTGGTTGTTAACAGTTTAGCTGGTTAGCAGTCAAGGTGTTAATGTCATATAATGTGTAACATTGTTCAGATCTAAATCTGCTTCTGGGATGGGTAACTGGATGGGCAGGAAAGCACAACCTCACTTGAATACTATAAAGCTTAACAAAGAGACTGGTGTAAGTGTGAAAAGTTAAAAGTCTGCCTCCAAGTGATTTATTGGTAAACTGGTGGATGTTAAGACGTTAATCCTGACAAACTGGCAAATTTATTTTAATAGGACAGTGACTTAAACTCTAAATTAGCAGGAACTGAATAAAAGAACAAAATTAGTGTCTGAATACCTTTGGGGAGCCACAGCTAGCTGTCTTTGTATGTCTTTGAATTTTAAGTACATGTACTGTTTAAAAATTTTTCATGTGTAAAGACAAGGATCTCGCTACGACTCAGTCTTGGTTGGTGAATCCAGACTTGTGCCTCTGCGTGCATGTTTTTGTAGAACCAGTAAATCATTCATATCTTGAAGTGCAAGGCTATGTGATGCTTTGTAAATTAGAGGCAGGGTATTATAATTAATACATTTAGAGAGAGCAACTGTGTTCAAACAATTGAACTTTAATTTCTATGGTGAGACATCAAGTTTGCATTTGCAACTCTCAAAAAACATTTTTATTTTGGAAAACTTCTTAGAATTGTGTGTTAGCATTGTGCAACCTCCTCTGCTGCGTGTCTCAGCCCCTCTCCATCTCTACTAAATACCTCCTGGCATTAACACAACAAAGGGAGAAAACATGATTTAACTCTAGGGCTCTTCACTGGACATCGCTTCCACTCATCAGCTGAAGACTAGTTTTAGATATAAACAAGCACTTGGTTAAGTCTAGGCAGGGAAAACAGCTGGTTAGATTTACACAATAAAAGCGTCTTGGTTAAAGCTGAGCAAAACTGGTCTTTGGTTAAAATACTTTCTTAGCACCACTAAGCCTTGAAAAATGGCGAGTTGGGATTGACAGCTCCATCCTCATCAATGCTTTAACCTCACATAACTAAGACTATCTAGCACCTTTGACAAAACTGCATTATTTTACACTTCAGGATTGAGATCAGGGCTGGTTCCCTGTCTTTTTAAACATCATGATGCTATTTAAACTAGTACATTCTCAAAGACACTGTGAGAAGTATATCATCTCGCCAAAAACTACCTTACATTCTAGAAGACTGACAATGTCCACAAAAGAGACAAGAACAATTCACAGGACATTCATCCATGAGACTACAGAAATTTGACTTCTGACCCTAATTATTCACTTATTTTTGCTTTAGTTTTGTAGGATTAAGTTATGTTTTTACCCACTGGTTACGTTTAGGCACAAAAAATATTTTAGTTAAACCTTGTTAGAAGCTCCTCCTAACATGGGTAACCCTCTAAGAGCTAACCCATTATTAGTGCTAACCTCTGAACCCTAACTCCTAACGCTGTCATGACTCTAAAATCTGGACAGGCCTAAACATACCTTTTTGGAAATAAAAAATGATGTGTGTCAGAGTGATTAGATTAGGGTTAAATAAGGGAACCACTGAGAATATAAAGTAGAATATACAGTATTTCCAATAAAATGATCAAGATGCCTGTGCTCCACTCTTGGTTAGTGGACATACAGTGTTTTATTTGGATGTTATTTGGCACTTACTGCCCGGTACCTGCTGATGGGGTTTACTAAACAAGTTTGCTAGCATTAGCAAATGACTTCGCAATCCACCTCTGCTCAAAATATGGTCACTTTGTGCTCAAAAACAAATAATCAAATCAACAATCACAATGATAAGGTTGAGACTTCAGATATGGAGTACTGAAACCAGTTAGTGACTGGCTACATCCATATTTTTATATAATGTGTCAGAGGTTATTGTAATCTTAGTGCAAAGTGTTAAGGTGTCATTTTAACCATGATTAGAGTATAAACTTTTAAGCGTACAGTGATTAGTCTTAGACAGTAGAGCACTGTAATGTAATATTCAGAACCACTGCAACGTTTCATTGTATTTTACATTCAGCTTAATGACAGACAGCTCACTGATTAACTGAACAGCTCTGTTCAGTGCTGGTAATTTGAGAACATAATTTGACATAAACTGTCACAACAGCTTGTCAGACCCTTCTAAATGAGAACATCATTCTATTTTTAACTGGAAAGTGGGAGGATGTTTCCAGCAACAACACGAGCCATTCCCTTTTAATTGGACAAACTGTAATCGCATATACTGCTCAAACAGTCTCTCTAATACTTTTTAGATTTGTTTGTTATTGTAGAATATTGAGTTTGGTTATTTTTATGAATTGCTAATTCACAAGGCACTTAGTATTGTAGTGGAAGGAACCTTCAAAATTATACATGTCATGAATACAAACTATCAGATATTTAATTTCCCTTTAAGAGATCACTTGGAGGAGTGTGAAAGTGCATTCCTAAATGGTAAATGGACTGGTTCTTTTTATAGCGCTTTTCTACCTCTTTCTTCTTTTCCTCCAGTGGTCCCATAGGCATGTGGTGATGATGTGTAATCTTGGTATCCATCTGTTGTCTTTTCTGTGGGGCTTGAAAAATGATTGTGCTTTCAGCTTCATGAAGTCCAAATTGATATCTTTGTTTTCAAAATCTAGAACACTTGCAAGTTACCAATCATTTTTGCAGACGGTCGCCACAGCGTGACCAGTATTAGGGATGCTGGTATTGCAGCAACACTGACAATCTTCTCATTGGCTGGCAATGAAGGCTAACTGCACACTAATTGGCTAAAGACCTGTCAATTATATGACCAAGAATACCTCACTTTATCTTCCAAGCAAACACGATTTCATAACCAGAAGTGTAACCCCCCTGTTACAAAGAATACAGGTTCAAACCAATACTGCATTGGTTTCACTTTTCAGACCTGAAAGCTCTGTGTATCTTTTATATATAGTAAATGGTTGCTTGTGATGCAGACAAATTAAATTTTACAGTGAAAATATCCCTTGTAAAATACATAAAACAACAACAACAACAAAACACTGTGGACTCCTGACTAATAATAATAATACTAGACAATGTGAGAAAATGTTATCTGCTTAGAATCCACTCAGGGTTTCTTTGTGAACTCCTATACCGTTATATGCTTTGCTCTAGAACTAAGTCAAACCCTCTTGGAGATGGTTGCAGGGGTGTGAATTTCCTCTATTTATACATAGTTTATGACTGTGGAGGATAAACTATTTAGAGCTATGATGGGTTGTGGCAGTGGGGTGGCAGTGACGCAGTGGGCAGGTGCTCACCTTGCAGCCTCAGGGTCCCTGGTTCGTGTCCCCGTCTGAGCGCATGCTGTCATTGTGTCCCTGGGCAAGACACTATAACTCACATTGCCTAAGTGTGAATCTGGTGGTTGGAGGGGCCGTAGGTGCAAAATGGCAGGCATGCTTTTGTCAGACTGCCCCAGGGCAGCTGTGGCTACATTAGTAGCTGACCACCACCAAGTATAATTGAGGTGTGAATGAATGGTGCTTGGAATTGTAAAGCGTCTTTGGGTACCTTGAAAAGAGCTATATAAGACTAAGGTGTTATTATTATTATTATTATACACTTCAAGGATTAGTTTTGAAGCTCAGACTTTCATTGATCCCTGTTCTTTAAATTAAAAACAGGGTACGTTCACATTTCACATTTCACTGCCAAATTAACTGTTCATTTTTAAGGTTTAGATACTTTTAGTGCTTAGAGATATGTTAAACTGGATCATTTTTCACTTAGTAAATGAACAGGTTTCTGCGGGTTCTGCAGAGGTGTCAGCTGGAGGAGAAACTGCTTGTGTCCTTTTACAGGGCCACCATTGAGTCAGTATTGACACACGGCATCATGGTGTGGTTTGCTGCCTGCTCAGCAGCAGACAGGAAAGCTCTGCAGAGAGTAACCAGGACAGCAGAAAAAGTAATTGGCAGCCCTCTGCCCACCCTGGTTGACATCGCTAGCTCCCACGGGCTTTGCCGGGCCAGGAAAATTTCCATAGACACCACTGACCCCGGTCATGTACTGTTCAACTGTCTGCCTGACGGTTCAGGTCCCAGAAATGCAGATCCAACAGAAAAAAACAGTTTTTATCCGTGAGCTATCGACTCCTCAGCACATCACAATAACTCACCAGCTCCTTCATCCCATAAAACAATCACAGAGCAACAAAAACTGAACTGTACACACACACACACACACATATATATATATGTATATATATAGTTGTTTAATTTTTTAACTGAGTTCTCTTCATGTACTTTTAGGATTTCAGTTAGTTGAGTTTTAGATCATTTTTATGCAGAAAAGCATCATTTAAGAGCTTCATAAGCTTTAAAGCAAGTCAGATTGTATAAGACTGATCAACCAGGATATAAAACACGATTATTTTTAGCGAATTTCTCCGGGCACTCAAAGCCGTTTTTTGTTTGCTTTTTGTTTTTTGCCAAAAAGGATTCTTCAGTTTACTCACTAGCTTTACAGGGCTGACAAGTTCTCCAAAGCAAAGAGCAAAACATGCTGTTTGTAACGGCCCTCAAGTCTCTTTGCTGACTTGACATGTTATTTGAAAGGGCATTGGTTAGCGCTTTCTTTAACTGTGTCAACAGAAAGGACTTCATAATTGCACGGTGCCAGTTATTATTGTAGTTACATCACAACCACTTGGTAAAAGTAGGGGACTGGACCGCTCATTACAAGAGAGCATAACTAGTGAAGACTTATCCTCCTATGGATTATCTTAACATAATATGGCACAGAGGTTAGGTAAAACCAGCAAAAGTAAACTTTCACTTAACAAGGTCATAGTCAAGCTTAACGCTCCCCCATGCATCCCCACACCTCAACCAATTCAATGTCAGCAAAGCAGCAGGTGACTAAACAGAAGATCCCAGAAAATATTACATCAACAACTTTATCAGAACAAATGAAGTGCAATTCTTCTATTCTTTTAACCTTATTTAGTTATCACTTTATATTTGCACTTATCACTATTTATCTTTTGACTGGGTTACACATTCCTGTGAAAGACTCCACTGTCAAAGTACACTGTTGCCATCACGAGTACAAATGTGCATAGATTGGTGCTATGTTTAGGGAGGTGATATGTGTCAAAGAATGACAGGAAACAGGATTTCCCAGTAGGAGAGTCAAGAGTAGCAACTTGCCATTGACAATCCTGCTGCCATCTCTCCTGAGTAAACACACACACACACACTCATCCACCTGATGTAAACAAAAATGTGACTCCTCAGACCAGGCCACCTTTTGTGGCCACTGTATTTGACATACACTTGATACATCTACAGTAGATATAACTTTTGTTGGAGACATTAAGACAGCATGCACTGTCTGTGGATTCTCCCACAAGGCTGAAGTGGAATGCATAGTTCTTTGGGCAAAGAGGAAGGTGTAATGAAGCAATGTAAAGCTCTCATATGGCAACCTTCTTAAATAGGAAGGAGTATTCGTTTTCACCAAATTGTCATCACTATCTCGATCTCTTAAAGTCCCTGGAAGTGTGCTAAGGTGTTTGGTATAGGCGATGTGCATGAGCACTTTCGCTGGGCTACTGAATAACATAAGAGAGAATGATGTGCATCTGCCATGTTGAAACTACATTGTTCCAAAGATAGACTACAATAAGGTTATGTTGTGCTTCACTTTTTCTTCTGAAGCCTGTTTAGATTAGTTGATATTCTATTTTGCATCTGTTTTGAGTCCTTGGTCTTTATCCAGCTTCAGTTTTCACTTTGAGTTTGTCCTCCCTGTCTCATCTTTACATTTAAGTCTTGTTTAGTGTGAGTCATGTTGTTTTTGTGTTTAGTATGCCTGTATGCCTGTTTTGGTCATTTCCTGTTTTACTATGAAGGCTAGTTTTTTGTGATGTCTCATCATAGTCTACCTTTCTGTTATGTGATTGTCCTGATATGTGATTATTTTCACCAGTGGCTTGTTCCTCTCCTATAAATCGTCCTGCCTTAACCTTATGCTTTGTCATAAAGTTATGCTCAGTTTTGCACCGCTACAGTAACATTGTAACGTGCAATTGGTACTAAGGGGCCCAAAGCATGCCATGAAAATATCGGCCACACTGTTACATGTTACACCACCACTAGCAGCCTGAACTGTTGATAGATCCATGCTTTTATGTTGTTTAAGCTGGATTCTGACCCTAAACTCTGAATGTTGTAGCAGAAATTAAAAAAAGTTATTTGTTCTGATGAGTCAGAATCTAATATTGTTCAGTTTTAGTGAGTGTTTTCTGAGTGGCACCCAGGCCAGTCTTCTGCTACTGTAACCCATCTGCTTCAGTGTTCAGTGTTGTGTATTCAGATACTCTTCTTTCTTTCTTTCTTTCTTTCTTTCTTTCTTTCTTTCTTTCTTTCTTTCTTTCTTTCTTTCTTTCTTTCTTTCTTTCTTTCTTTCTTTCTTTCTTTCTTCTCTGTAAACCTCTGATTTGGTGCTATATACATAAAACTGAAACTGTCCAACACCACCCAACATTCTCAGGAAGGCATACAAGCAGGTGGGGGCATACAAACTACTGAGTACCATTTTGAGATGCTGCATTGAAATTTTGGTAAAATGGACTAGCCTACTGAATAATTTTTTCATTTTGATATTTAGGGTATCTTTGAATTCAGCCTCTGTAGGTTGATATTTTTCATTTCCATCAAACAATGTAGCATTATATCCCTAGCACTTTCCAAGTGTTCCTTTAATTCTTTTTTAGCAGTATAGATAGGTATAAGTAATAAGCTTAAGGCAGATGAGAGGGATAAGTCTCCTCCTTTGTGTGTGCTACTTGCTATTTGGAGGGTGCAAATCAAATTTACAAAGGATTATTTGCTGGAGACTGCAGTGAAAATCTCTGATACCATCTGACTTTTAGCCCAAAGTCAATTTGTCAGAGGGATGCAATTAAAAGTTTTATCAAGGCTGTCACAGCATGTAATTGTACAGGCTGAAATGAGATCCACTGAGCTGTCTCTATCAGTGGAGAGGGGTAGTTCTGAGGTTTTACTGGCCTCAGTTTGTTGCCCTGATTGCTTTAATTCAACAGATCATCACTATTTACTGAAACCTTGAATGTGACTTTATCATCACCTCTAAATAGTAAAGTAAAAAAAAAACAAAAAACTGTAATCAGGAGAGTAGGGCTTGAGGATTTCCTCCATAGTTCAGTTGTCCTGTTGCCCCCCTTTGGTATCGAAGATGTCCAATCACATTGCTGCGGGGCAGCAGAGGAAGTTATTTGCCCTACATAATGCACAATGTGTAAAAAAAAAAAAAGTGTTAGAGACAAAATACACACCAGAGTTTATTTCACAGTGTGAAGAAACATTTAAATGTTGCCATGCTGGTTGATCTAGCCAATCACGATTAGTTAACATTAAGTGACTAGATAGTATGGAGTACCAAGACTGCAAAAATCAAATAAATTAATACTTTTAATTGGGAATAAATAATTAAATAAATACATTTGTCACTAATTGTGTAAGTGTGTTATTTATGAAATTAAAATTGGAAATAAAATAATTTATTAAATAAATAATTAAATTGTTAAATGTATGATTGATTATATAGGTAAAATATCACTGATGTATTCATGGATCTTTGTTGTTTCACCTAGGACAGTGGTTCTGACACTAACTAGCCCTCTGCCTCCTTCCTTCCACTTAGCATACAGTCTCAAGGTGCTGGATTTGGGGTGAAACCCTTTATGGATGGTAAGGGGCTTTCTTGTTTTGACATCAGTGGCTTCTATTTCCTCCTTTGGCCAGCTTATTATCCCAGCAGGGGATTTGACAACTGGCAGGGCATAGGTATTCATTCCCAGGTCGTGTTCTTCCCATTCCATTGACTCTTTAGGACTTGCCTAACTCTCTGCAGGTACTTGGAGGTTGCAGCTTTGCTAGCGGCCTCTTCATCATTCTTATTTGCCTGTGGGATTCCAAGGTACTTGTAGCTGTCTTCAATGGGATCTGTGTGCTGTGGATCAGTGAATCTATGTCTCGTTAACTCCTGGCATACAGTTTGATGTCATCCATGTGCAGGAGGTGGCTGATGGTTGCTCCATTTTGTAGTCGGTATCCGTAGCCATTCTTGTTAATGATCTGGCTAAAGGGATTCAGGCCTATGCAAAACAGCAGCTGGGACAGAGCCTGGTAACTTGTGCATATGGCCTGAAATTGGCTTCTAGTGTTGTTCTCCACATTAAGTTCCTAAAGAAAGCTCTTAGGTTTCTGTTGATCTTGTACAGTTCTAGGCATTCCAGGATCCATGTGTGCAGCATCGAGTCATAGGCTTTCGTGTAATGAATCCAGATGGTGCAAAGGTTTGTCAGTCTATTCTTACAGTCTTGAGTGACTGCTCTATCTACCAGTAGTTGGTGTTTTGCTCCCCTGGTGTCTCTTAGCTGCTATGACGCCTGACAGTTTCCATGTTGTACTGAGGCAGGTTATTGGCTGGTAGTTGGATGGGACTGGTCTCTTCTGGGGGGGTCCTTGGGGATCAGTACTGTCCAGCCTTCAGTCAGCCATTCTGAGTGTATCTTAGCCTCTAGTAGCCGATTCATTTTTGCTGCCAGGCACTCATGGAGTGCAGTTAGCTCTTTTAGTCAGTAGGTGTGAATCAGGGCCTGGTGCTGTCCTGCTATTCAGGTCAGCTGCTCTGGCATTCAGCATAATAGTTGTTATTTTTACTGGGGCTTTGCACACTATCCCGGAATATGTGGATGATGATATCTCCCCCCAACCTGTTGTCCTGGCACCCCCTTACCGTAGCATTTGTGTTGTACCTCGTCATTCTCTAATTGCGATAGCAGTTGCTTCTTTTAAATGTTGGAACACTGAGCCACGAGTTGTTTCAATGTCAGTCTGGATGTAAGTTCATTATTCTTATTCTTACTTTAGGCCTGTAAGTTAGCTGATAAATAATGGTGAGCAAACTTGTCAGTCAGATAAAGACATTATTTTGCTACACTGTCACTGGTCATTATTAGCAGGCAGGCTAACATATTACAATATTAGCTAATGTTATCTAATATTGATTGTTGAACATAAAGGAATAAACATGAATGGAATGCTTATTATTTTTCATAGTTTTGTCCTGACTTTGGTCACATTCATGTTTGCCAGAAAGGCTTCACTAGATGTAACTGTCTTTTCCTGGCTAATTATTAGCTTTTAACTAACAAAACACAAAATAACACTGCATCAGAGGTATTAGAATTTTAAAATGTGACTGCAAGAGTGCAGATAGGTATTGGGTGATGTAATTTATGTGTTCATATTGTTTTTCTACTGAAAACACTTAAAAGAAGTCCTAACATATTTTTAAGCCTACTTAGTCACTGCATTTATAAAGATTTGTCAAAACTCAGATGTGAAAACATTAGTTCCTTTTAGTACTGATGAATTTTGGTAATAAACTTCTTTCCACTAATTTCCACAAATTTTCCACTTAAGCTAGTCTTAAAGTGGTTTAAATGTTATGTCATCGTGTTTGCCCCGCCCCCTTTTTTTTATCCAATAGGCTTTAAGTTAGCTGACAGGGATTAATTAGGCTATATATAACCACACATATGTAATAATGCATGTAACTATACATATTCTGATATGATGCTATTAATTGAAGTACTGACCTAATATTTTAATGCTTTTAATGCAATAAATAAATGTTTTTGTTTTGCTAAGTGGATTTAAATGTCTTGCAGTCTCTAGTAGTAGCATCTGTTTAGGTTTAGCTGTGTAAGAACATATTGGAACTCATTTGTTCCACTTGTTTTTATATGACAAACATTTCTTGTCTTTGAATCCCCCTCTTTTGGATGTGCAGCACAGCATCATTCACACTCATTGACCCTCCATGTGAAAGGTTCAGATCACAAACCAGTCCATCTACTCAGATCAACTAAAGGTTGTGACCTTCAAATTGGTATTTTACTGACTTTCATGCCTCTCTCCTCCAAAATAATCACTCTGCCTTTCACATAGCAGATCAGAAAGCTATCCCACCAGCATCACTTCTGTTAACTTTATTTCCTGGACAGCATTATTTATGAAATAGCTTTAGAGAAAAAGCTGTAATTGTAGTGTGGTAAGGTGCACAAATTGTGAATGTAATTGCTATTTTCCACTTACAAACCACCATGTAAAACAAACTCTCACATATAAAAGATAGTTTCTTTTTTGGGGGGGGGCGGGGGGCTGTCATGTCTGAATGCACTGTTGTGCTAAAGAGAATTGCTTTTGCAAGAAGAGCTCTATAAGTTCTCTAGAGGCTAATCTTGTTAATGTTTGTCTATTTATTTATTTCTAATGAAAAATATGACTGCCAGGTCTGACAGGCAGAAAGAAAAGAGTAAAGAGATAAAAAAAAAAAAAGGTAGAGGGGAGAAAACAGAAGAAATAGGGGGACCGAGCACAGGTCAACATGCATATATATATATATATATATATATATATATATACTGCTCAAAAAAAATAAAGGGAACACTCAATAACCATCCTAGGTCTGAATGAATGAAATATTCTCACTGAATACTTTGTTCTGTACAAAGTTGAATGTGCTGATAACAAAATCACACAAAAATGATCAATGGTAATCAAATTTATTGACCAATGGAGGCCTGGATTTGGAGTCACACTCAATGCCTTCATCTTGCAGGAACTGCTGACACACTCCAGCCACATGAGGTCTAGCATTGTCCTGCATTAGGAGTAACCCAGGGCCAACCGCATCAGCTTATGGTCTCACAAGGGGTCTGAGGATCTCATCTCAGTACCTAATGGCAGTCATGCTACCTCTGGCGAGCACATGGAGGGCTGTGCGGCCCTCCAAAGAAATGCCACCCCACACCATTACTGACCCACTGCCAAACCGGTCATGCTGAAGGATGTTGCAGGCAGCAGATTGCTCCCCATGGCGTCTCCAGACTCTGTCACGTCTGTCACATGTGCTCAGTGGGAACCTGCTTTCATCTGTGAAGAGCACAGGGCGCCAGTGGCGAATTTGCCAGTCCTGGTGTTCTCTGGCAAATGCCAAGCATCCTGCATGGTGTTGGGCTGTGAGCACAACCCCCATCTGTGGACATTGGGCCCTCATACCATCCTCATGGAGTTGGTTTCTAACCATTTGTGCAGACACATGAACATTTGTGGCCTGCTGGAGGTCATTTTGCAGGGCTCTGGCAGTGCTCCTCCTGTTCTTCCTTGCACAAAGGTGGAGGTAGCGGTCCTGCTGCTGGGTTGTTGCCCTCCTACAGCCTCCTCCACATCTCCTGGTGTACTGGCCTGTCTCCTGGTAGCGCCTCCTGCCTCTGGACACTACGCTGACAGACACAGCAAACCTTCTTGCCACAGCTCACATTGATGTGCCATCCTGGATGAGCTGCACTACCCGAGCCACTTGTGTGGGTTGTAGAGTCCGTCTCATGCTACCAGGAGTGTGAAAGCACTACCCACATTCAAAAGTAACCAAAACATCAGCCAGAAAGCATAGGTACTGAGAAGTGGTCTGTGGTCCCCACCTGCAGAACCACTCCTTTATTGAGTGTGTCTTGCTTAATTGCCAATAATTTCCACCTGTTGTCTATTCCATTTGCACAATAGCAAGTGCAATTGATTGTCAATCAGTGTTGCTTCCTAAGTGGACAGTTTGATTTCACAGAAGTTTGATTTACTTGGAGTTATATTGTGTTGTTTAAGTGTTCCCTTTATTTTTTTGAGCAGTGTACACAGAGGCAGCAACAATCAGTGGGGAGCAGTGGAGAGGGGTAACACCCACCTTCCACAACTATGCTCCACAGGGGCCATGGCTCAGCAAGCTCAGTAAGACCCAGGTCCAGCCGTACACATACACACATGCACACACCAAAACACACAGACCACATACTCATACACACAAACACACATATAAGCCAGTCACGCACTCACATACACAGACCATACACTGACATGCCCTTCCTCATCAAACACAAAGTGCCAGCACAGAGTTGGCAGCATCTGGGAAAACAGCCAACCCAGCCATGAACCACTAGTCAGCCTCCACCCCAAACAGGGTGTAGGAAATGGGTGTGGGAAGACCTGCTCATCATCTCCTCCCACCCAGCGTTTCGGGTGATGTGTTGGGTGTAAGTGCTTTTGTACATAGCTTTTACAGAACTACTTACCTGCTTCTTTCTCCCGCATCAGGTGTGAACTCTGGAGCTGTCAGTGTTGTGACAGGCTGTAAAGAAACAAGTCTGGCTGCCTCATTGGTCAGTATGTGGCAACATCATAGGGCGCTCCAGGGAAGAAAAAGTCAGAGTCTTGACTGTACACATGCAGTGGGATCAGTGAGATACACTGTATCAATATTAAATCTATAATTTCCCTTGAGGATTGCTTCAAAACATTAATAACTTTCAGTTTAATTCAATTTTATTTATAAATGGCCAAATCACAAGGTGCTTTATATTGTAAGCTAAAGACCCTACAATAATTACAACATTAACATTGGAGTGTGATCCAACACTGGATCACTCACAATGCAAAGCTGATCAAAGCTGAGCTGTTGTCAGCAGCATGGACAAGATGCTTTCTGACAGTCTGAAGAGAACTGATGTTGCAGTCAATAAAGCAAAATACAATGACAGCTCAGTTTCAAGCATGCAGATGGACCAAAAAATGAAGAAGTGAACCTAAACTAGGCAGACATGTGTACTAAATCCATGGAACAAATACATTCTGTATCATCTGCAGCAACGTGGAACAATAAAAGTGTTGTCCCAAATCAATGCATTATTCTAAATGAAACTATAATTGTTTTTTGGCCTTTTCCGGACAGTGTCAGTGAAAAGCAGACAGGAAAGTAGGGACAAAGAGCGGGAACACCGTGCTGCAAAGGGCCACGGGTTGGCCTCAGACCAAGGCCCCTGGTTTTCATCCCAGAGATCCCAAAAATCTGGTACCCTAAAAAATACATGTATAATTTCAAGTTAAAAAAATATGTGAACTGAACTCTCTTGTGCTAATCATGGATTATTGGGCATTACAATGGAGTCATCATATGCCTCACTGCGGTTTGGTCTACTGTCCACCTTTGAGGCAAGTTATGTGCTAGAGGAGTGCTGACACACCAAGTGTCATGTAAGAACTAGATGATGCAAATGGGCTACAGGGGGAAAAAAGGAATTATGACATGTCAGATGGCATATTATAATATTTTCTTCATGTATGAAAATTATTGAAATTTTGTCTTGCCCTTTAGTGTTTCTAGGGCACAAAATCTTGGGCTAAACCACCACAAAATGAAAGTAAATCAGTCCGGTGTCCTCTGAATTGGAAGAAAACAACTGTGTGCATGAGTTTGTTTGTGTGTTGAGCTATGCCCCCTTGTTCCAATTAAGGGAAATGTTACAGCATACATTGATATTTCGGAACAAGCCTTCTTCACAGAGTCAATTCTTCAGGAAAAATGGAGATGTAAATAATAAAATGAATCCCTTCCGAATTCTATTTAGCAGGTTCTATTTCTGGTGAAGCGTGTGCTGGCTCCCTGTCACAGCAGGAACGTTGACTGCGACTCAGACCATGTCAGCCAACATCACTGTTTGAACTCAACAATATGAGAGAAAAATCCCTGGAATCAGGTTCTAAAATCTGACATAATGCATTCCAAGTTTATACAATTCAATAACCACTGACGCATATTCAGTGCATCAAAGGTATCAATGAACTCAATAAAAGTTAGGTACAGTACTGAATCCTTCACCTCCAGTTTGACAGATGTAGTATGAATGCCCATTTATTTCCCTATAAGATCTTAAAATGGACAATATCAGATTAGAAACCAATGAAAGATAATATCAGATATTCTCTTTGTCTGTAACCTCCACTGTTGGCCACTGTTTTGCCATTTTTTTTTATATATAAAAGCTGAGTCACTTTGCTCTCCTGTGCTCCTCAGCAGAACAGCCTTAATTGTGGCATTAAAATTCATATTTAATTAGCTGGAGTGAAATACAGCTGGAAATAGGCCTGTGGTTTTCCTCCAGGGAATGGCACAATGACAGTTTCCTTGGTGCTGATGTCATTTTAATCACTGCTCACTGCTCTGCTTGCTATGAGCACTGAGCAGAGCTTAAATGTCTTTGTCTGGAATGGTCCCAACATCAGCAAGACTTCAGTTTGCTATTATTGTTCCTTGAGGTATGTCTGGTTTTAAGATGGCTGAATGTGTGTTCTATTGAGAATTGCAATTTTTTTTAAATGCTGAAGGTTGTATACCAGGTCTATTGCAATCCTCTCAAATTACAAGGTAAAAAAAAAATCACTTTGTTTACAGAGTGGTAGATTTGTACGGAACCCCACGAGGGACATGGGAGGGGAAAAAAGTGGAGTTTTTCATTTTAGGCCGTGTGATTCTGTGTTAATCTTGATACGGCAGCATCCATCAGGACGTTGAAAGGGTCAGCGAGAGATTGCCAGAAAAAGTCGCCTTTAATTTATAATTCAGCGGTTACTGTTGGCCGTAACAACGGCAGAACTGTATAGGCATGAAGCAATGAACCTGACTGACTGTCTTGCTCTTACATTAGTGTATACCTTCAAACATTGAGTTAGCATATCATATTGATCCCGTAGAAGATCTTTTAGAACAAGTATGAGGCGCAGAGTGAGAGTGTGTTGGAGAGTACAGTAAAAGCAACTACTGGTATAGCTTTATTGAAGCAACACACTACACTAAACAATATTGACATAAATGTTAATGTAATGTTTGATGTTTTGTGATGGAAGTAAATAACTTAGACATAAAATTTTGGTTGGAGATGGAGATGGATGGATGGATGGAAAACCTAGCCTTAACCTTGCAGAGCGCTCCCAGCAACACTTGCTGTTTTTGTTGATCATGTGAATTGTTGCGGTTGCCATTGTGTGGATATCTGTTCAGCAAATTGTTGTATTACTTCAGGACATTTGTTGAGGTTGGAGGCAACTCTGTTGTATGGGTTATTGTTCAGAACTTCCTCCTGCTCAGTTGGTAGTAAGAAAAATTCGGTCAGTCAATTTTGTAAGAAGTATGGTGTCAGGAGCAGTGAGACGGAAAAGTCTGCTAGCTGCTAAGCTAACAGCCACAATAGAAAAATGCCATAGATTTATTCTAGTAGCATTAGTGTGTGTGTGTGTGTGTGTGTGTGTGTATGTGTGCTGCTCTCATCTCCTGATCGAAAGCTGATTCACTCCCTCCCATAAGACTCCTCTTAAATTTCCCCTGGTTCTTTAAGGCAGCTGGTTCAAGACAGGGTGAGATGGTGACTCTCCATCACGCTGTGTGTACCTCCAGACAGAACTGGGCTCCAGTTCCAGTATTTATACTTGTAGGCAGTCAATTTGTTGAAAACTGAACAAGGGTAGGCAACACTTTTCTGCCTCACATTCTGGCAGACATGACTGACTGTTAAAAGAAAGGAAGAAAAATAAAACAAAAACTCTCAGTTTGAAAAGTGTGACTTCTTTGTGTCACTCTGGTTTACAATTGAGATAAATGAAGTATACCCTTTTATGCTTTAAAAAAAACAATTTATTCTTTTTTCTTTTTCATTGGAACTTTGTACACTTGCAGATATTTATTTAATGCTGTGAAGTTGTTTCAAAGTGGTGAGGAGAGGAGGGTGAAGGAGAGAGTGTTGTTGAGAAGCTGCTGCTCTTGCTCGTACACTTTCAGTTTTTGGTAACACTTTCTTTTACGGCCCACCCCAAAGCCGTAACTACACATAATTTACAGGGATTAACCCTGTAAGTAAATTTAAGTTCTGTGTAATTTCCAGGACTAAGGCTGTAATATTGTGACTAAGGCTGTGTTTTTTGGAATAAGGCTGTATTACTTTGAATAAGGCTGTATTATTTTGAATAAGGCTGTATTATTTTGAATAAGGCTGTATTATTTTGACTCATGTATTCATAATTAGTTCCCATTGCTTTAGACCTTAGTTCTCCCTGTGTTCCACCCCATAGTGTTTCCGCTCTATGTGGTGTCAAGTTTGCATTAGTGTATCTCTCTTCGCACTTCCTCTTTTATTATTATATGCCATCTGTAGTGCTTTGTGTTTTGATTTAATTTCATAAGTCTTCTTAATGAGGTTGTTCAAATGTTGTTCATGTTCAATTCTGTGAGTTAATATTAAATAAAAATGTAACAAAAAAAATAAACATGTATAATGAAAGATTATTTGACTCCAGTATACAGCCTGTAAGTTTAATTCAATATATTACAGTTTCATTCTATATGTTCAGACTCTTATTTTAATCTATACAGTGTATCACAAAAGTGAGTGCACCTCTCACATTTCTGCAGATATTTAAGTATATCTTTTCATGGGACAACACTGACAAAATGACACTTTGACACAATGAAAAGTAGTCTGTGTGCAGCTTATATAACAGTGTAAATTTATTCTTCCCTCAAAATAACTCAATATACAGCCATTAATGTCTAAACCAGCGGCAACAAAAGTGAGTACACCCCTTAGTCAAAGTTCCTGAACTACACCCGTAAATGACCAAATTGAGCACTGCTTGTCATTTCCCCTCCAAAATGTCATGTGACTCATTAGTGTTACTAGGTCTCAGGTGTGCATAGGGAGCAGGTGTGTTCAGTTTTGTAGTACAGCTCTCACACAGGAGTGATCATACTGGTCACTGAAAGTTCCAACATGGCACCTCATGGCAAAGAACTCTCTGAGGATCTTAAAAGACGAATTGTTGCGCTACATGAAGATGGCCAACACCCTGAAACTGAGCTGCAGCACAGTGGCCAAGATCATCCAGCGTTTTAAAAGAGCAGGGTCCACTCAGAACAGACCTCGCGTTGGTCGTCCAAAGAAGCTGAGTGCACGTGCTCAGCGTCACATCCAAATGCTGTCTCTGAAAGATAGACGCAGGAGTGCTGTCAGCATTGCTGCAGAGACTGAAGAGGTGGGGGGTCAGCCTGTCAGTGCTCAGACCATACGCCGCACACTACATCAAATTGGTCTGCATGGCTGTCACCCCAGAAGGAAGCCTCTTCTGAAGTCTGTACACAAGAAAGCCCACAAACAGTTTGCTGAAGACATGTCAACAAAGGACATGGATTACTGGAACCATGTCCTATGGTCTGATGAGACCAAGATTCATTTGTTTGGTTCAGATGGTCTCAAGCATGTGTGGCGGCGATCAGGTGAGGAGTACAAAGATAAGTGTGTCATGCCTACAGTCAAGCATGGTGGTGGGAATGCCATGGTCTGGGGCTGCATGAGTGCAGCAGGTGTTGGGGAGTTACATTTCATTGAGGGACACATGAACTCCAATATGTACTGTGAAATAATGAAGCAGAGCATGATCCCCTCCCTCCGGAAACTGGGTCGCAGGACAGTGTTCCAGCATGATAATGACCCCAAACACACCTCTAAGACAACCACTGCTTTATTGAAGAGGCTGAGGGTAAAGGTGATGGACTGGCCAAGCATGTCTCCAGACCTAAACCCAATAGAACATCTTTGGGGCACCCTCAAGCGGAAGGTGGAGGAGCGCAAAGTCTCAAATATCCGCCAGCTCCGTGATGTCATCATGGAGGAGTGGAAAAGCATTCCAGTGGCAACCTGTGAAGCTCTGGTGAACTCCATGCCCAGAAGAGTTAAGGCAGTTCTGAAAAATAATGGTGGCCACACAAAATATTGACACTTCAGGAACTTTCACTAAGGGGTGTACTCACTTTTGTTGCCACTGGTTTAGACATTAATGGCTGTATATTGAGTTATTTTGAGGGAAGAATAAATCTACACTGTTATATAAGCTGCACACAGACTACTTTTCATTGTGTCAAAGTGTCTTTTTGTCAGTGTTGTCCCATCAAAAGATATACTTAAATATCTGCAGAAATGTGAGGGGTGCACTTACTTTTGTGATACACTGTATCATAATAATTTTCTAAACAGCATTCCATAATACACACACACACACACACACACACACACACACACACACACACACACACACACACACACACACATTCGTATATATAGCCTTTGTTTTAGGCAACAGTCTACCATCACATGCTCGAATGGTTCCCGAAGGACTGGGATGGGGTGGAGAGGGTCAGGAGGAACCATCTGGTTGGGTTTTCCTGTAATTTAACAGACCTTACAGGTTAGACAGAAATGCACAACATCAGCCTTTAATCATGGCCAGAGAAATTGACAAAGTGCTCAGTTATAGGGTTTGTGATCCCCAGATGTCCCGACCTTGGATGATTAAGTGTAAAGGACGATATATAGTAGGAACAACGTGGAATGTCATTTTCCAGTCATTACCCGTCTCTCACCTGTGTCAGCATTTATCAGTTCCATTAAAGGGGACATCCATTTATGCATCAGGACCTCATCCTCCAAAAGGTAGCAATGTGAACAGCTTTTCCCTTTATTTTGATGGGATATAAAAGGAAATCCTTTGGCCAGACTGGGGTCAGACTTCTGGGCATTAATGAGTGCTTCATGTGTCACGGGAAAACCTTGTGATAGCACGCATTATCACAGAGAGGTAACTCCTCCCTCATTGATACTCCCACCCCCTCAGATGTCTCCTGAGGAGCAGTATCATTACTTTCCCCATCAGTCGAACCACCCTCACTAGCGAATGCTGGTGCCAGCCATGAATCTGCCAGATCAACACACATATATTGATTTGTACATAACAGATACCTGCTTTTTGATTTTGGCTGACAAAACCAGGATAAAACAAAAAAGCAATAAGATTACTGAAATGATACTCCAAAAATTAAAGGACCACTCCATCTTAAGTCATCAACTAAAAAAAGTTTTGTGGAAAGGAGGAATGGATCCAGCAAGCATAAGCTGTTCTAACTGGAAAGATTGAGCCTGTGCTTAAACACACCTTTGCCAGACTAAATACCCAGGTTTTTTATTGAGAGTGAACTATTGAGTATAACAATGATGTCTGACAAAGTCAACAGCTGGATCTGCAGTTTAGAGGCTGTAACTAAACACTTGTGCCTTTGTGCCCTTTTGGCTCCTGCAGAGGATCAGGCAGGGTGAGAGATTGCCCTTTGGAAGGCTCACCCACCTTTTCTATCAATTTACAGACCTTTTGTGTGCAGGCAGCTCTGCTCTCATTACCACAGCCCTAGGTTCACACACACAATCTTCTAGATTCAATTAGCTCAGATGCGCAGCAAAATATTGAAGGGTATTTTATTCCAGCAAAGCCTCAAGGAAACTAGAAAAGGTCACACCTCTGACTTCCTCTCTGAGAGGTACAGGGAGGTACATAGATGGAAGAAAAAAACTGTCACGTTCAGTGGGCTAAAATGGCATTTCATTCCCCACACCAGCAGTGACCAAACTTTATTTGCCTTTTGAAAATGGGCTGCCCACAGCGACCAACTCTTTCAATTTAATACTTAGAACAGCAGGCTTTTAATAACTCAAGTATATTGTTCAAAGTTTAGCACTTCATTAATATTCAGACTCCAGCTCCTATCACTTCCTTACTGCAATGAAAAGGGCTGTCACTGCTCTGGTTATAGTAAAAACACAAAACCGGGAGGAGCCACTCTGCATAGCACTGCAGTATATGGAACATACCCAGCTGTGCCATTGAAAATGATGCCATTATTTTTTTTTTTCATGAGGAAAGTGTTCCCTTTTGACAAGGCATTTAACATAAAAATGGCAGATTATGCATGCAAATCAGGCAGCCCTCTGGTTCTGTGTGTAGGGCCTATTGTGGATGACCTTGGTGGACAACAGGTGTAAGAGAGGGAATAATATGTCTCCTGTCACCAGCAGGTAACATAAAAATCCCAATTAAACTTTAAGATGTCTGGATTCATGTGAACTAAACAAAACGTGTGTGGCATTTGCGATAAGCTTGACTGTGTGTGCATGCATGTATGTGTGTGACTCACTGAGGGTGATCACATTCATTGTGTTACAGTAGATATGTAGGACTAAAGGAAAGACTTCAAATAGAACTTTAAAAGACATGCAAACTTAATGGACTTACATGACAATAAACTAGCGTGCATGCCTTTGGACTGCCTATGCCAGTTACACTAATTGTATTATGATATTGTACATCAGTGGCTTATTCTAGAGTTCTGCAGATCCAAGATATTGACTGTCAGGGGATTTCATTATTGAAAGAAAAGCAAGCAATTTGTTAATATATCATAAGTAATTTCTATGAGCCAAAAGTGCGAGTTTCAGACTTTTCAGACTTCTTCAGACAGAGGATATGTGTAATGCGGTCATCACTGTTAATGCTATACACCATAACATTATGACCACCTGCCTAATATTGTGGTGGTCCCTTTTGGCTGCCAAAACAGCCCTGACCTGTGAAAGCATGGACTCCACTAGACCCCTGAAAGTGTGCTGTGGTATCTGCACCAAGATGTTAGCAACAAATCCTTTAAGATCCGTAAGTTATGAGGTGGGGCCTCCATGGCACTTATTTGTCCAGCATATCCCACAGTGCTGGATTGCATTAAGATCTGGGGAATTTGGACCCCAAGTAGGCACTTCAAACTTGTTGTCATGCTCTTCAAACCATTCCTGAACCATTTCTACTTTGTGGCATCGCATATTATCTGGCTGAAAGAGGCCACAGCCACCAGGGAGTACCATTTTCATGAAAGGCTGCACATGATCTGAATCAATGTTTAGGGAGGTGGCATATGTCAAAGTAACAGCCACATGATTTCTCAAGGTTTCTCAGCAGAACACTGCCCAAAGCTTCACATTGCCACCACCAGCTTGCATTCGTTACTATAGTCAGTGTTCCCCTGGTCAGCACGTGCACCTGACCATCCATGTAATGTAAAAGAAAACGTTCATCAGACCAGGCCACCTTCTTCCATTGGTCCGTAGTCCAGTTTTGATGATCACATGTCTGTTGTTGGCACTTTCAAGGGTCAGCATGAGCACTCTAACTGGTCTGCATCTATGGAGTCCCATACACAACAAACTGTGATGCAGTGTGTATTCTGACACCTGTCTATCAGAACCAGCGTGAACTTTTTTCAATTTGAGCTACAGTAGCTCGTCTTTTGGATCGGACCACATGGGCCAGCATTTGCTCCTTGTGTGCATTAGTGAGCCTTGACCACCCATGACCCTGTTGCTCGTTCACCACTGTTCAGTCCTTGGATCACTTTTGATAGAAACTGACCACTGCAGATCGGGAACACCCCACAAGAGCTGCAGTTTTTTGGAAATGACCCAGTCATCTACCCATCACAATTTGGCCCTTGTCAAATTTGCTCAAATCCTTATGCTTGCCCATTTTTTCTGCTTCTAACACATCAACTATGAGGACATAATGTTCATTTGCTCCCTAACACATCCCAACCACCAACAGGTGCCAAGATGATCCATAATCAGTGTTAATCACTTCACCAGTCAGTTGTCATCATGTTATGCTTCATAAAGATCAGTCCATTTACCATTTACTGTTAGCAGAGAAACCCAACCCAAATATTTTTCTTGCAAAATGATTAACTAAGCAGTTATACAAAGGTCCAGTATGCCAGTGAAATATCAAAGATGCAAAGTTACTCTAGTAGAGTCCAAAACTAAAATATGAAGGTGGAAATTAACAGAATGTGTGACTGTCACTTGCAGTATCATACAGTATATTAAAAAACTTTTAAAAAGAAAGAAAGAATGCTTTTTTAATTTTTCCCTTTCAAATCAGTTGACGTGAAAACATTTTGTTCAGTATAAGATAGCTATCAGTATTGATGTTAATGTGATTGTATTCACTGATGACTAAAAAAGCATGTTTCTTGCATAGCCATAGACAACTTCTTTTTGCAAAGTTCTGTTTGTTTAAAAATTGTGTTAAAGTTAGATTTTACACCCCAAAATAAAAAATTGAAAAAATTGAAAATTTGGGACACTGAAGCTGGGTACGCTGCACTTCACATGCTTTGTTCAGAGTGATCTGAAAGATGCTTGACAAAGACCCTGTATGTACAGCACCATTTTATGCCCTGGGCTTTTCTTTGAAATTTCAACTTGAATAAAAGCATCCCCCATTTCAGTCAGGAACAGCTTGGCAAAGGCTCTTATGGTTTCAATACATACGAACAAACTTGGGAGAATTTTTTTGTTCTTATTACCAGACCAGAGTGAGCTTTGAATAAAATTTAAAATGCATAAATTTACAGTGTATCACAAAAGTGAGCACACCCCTCACATTTCTGCAGATATTTAAGTATATCTTTTCATGGGACAACACTGACAAAATGACACTTTGACACAATAAAATATAGTCTGTGTGCAGCTTATATAACAGTGTAAATTTATTCTTCCCTCAAAATAACTCAATATACATGTACAGCCATTAATGTCTAAACCAGTGGCAACAAAAGTGAGTACACCCCTAAGAGACTACACCCGTAAATGACCAAATTGAGCACTGCTTGTCATTTCCCCTCCAAAATGTCATGTGACTTGTTCGTGTTACTAGGTCTCAGGTGTGCATAGGGAGCAGGTGTGTTCAGTTTTGTAGTACAGCTCTCACACTCTCTCATACTGGTCACTGAAAGTTCCAACATGGCACCTCATGGCAAAGAACTCTCTGAGGATCTTAAAAGACGAATTGTTGCGCTACATGAAGATGGCCAAGGCTACAAGAAGATTGCCAACACCCTGAAACTGAGCTGTAGCACAGTGGCCAAGATCATCCAGCGTTTTAAAAGAGCAGGGTCCACTCAGAACAGACCTCGCGTTGGTCGTCCAAAGAAGCCGAATGCACGTGCTCAGCGTCACATCCAAATGCTGTCTCTGAAAGATAGACGCAGGAGTGCTGTCAGCATTGCTGCAGAGATTGAAGAGGTGGGGGTCAGCCTGTCAGTGCTCAGACCATACGCCGCACACTACATCAAATTGGTCTGCATGGCTGTCACCCCAGAAGGAAGCCTCTTCTGAAGTCTGTACACAAGAAAGCCCGCAAACAGTTTGCTGAAGACATGTCAACAAAGGACATGGATTACTGGAACCATGTCCTATGGTCTGATGAGACTAAGATTCATTTGTTTGGTTCAGATGGTCTCAAGCATGTGTGGCGGCGATCAGGTGAGGAGTACAAAGATAAGTGTGTCATGCCTACAGTCAAGCATGGTGGTGGGAATGCCATGGTCTGGGGCTGCATGAGTGCAGCAGGTGTTGGGGAGTTACATTTCATTGAGGGATACATGAACTCCAATATGTACTGTGAAATATTGAAGCAGAGCATGATCCCCTCCCTCCAGAAACTGGGTCGCAGGACAGTGTTCCAGCATGATAATGACCCCAAACACACCTCTAAGACAACCACTGCTTTATTGAAGAGGCTGAGGGTAAAGGTGATGGACTGGCCAAGCATGTCTCCAGACCTAAACCCAGTAGAACATCTTTGGGGCATCCTCAAGCAGAAGGTGGAGGAGCACAAAGTCTCGAATATCCGCCAGCTCCGTGATGTCATCATGGAGGAGTGGAAAAGCATTCCAGTGGCAACCTGTGAAGCTCTGGTAAACTCCATGCCCAGGAGAGTTAAGGCAGTTCTGGAAAATAATGGTGGCCACACAAAATATTGACACTTCAGGAACTTTGACTAAGGGGTGTACTCACTTTAGTTGCCACTGGTTTAGACATTAATAGCTGTATATTGAGTTATTTTGAGGGAAGAATAAATCTACACTGTTATATAAGCTGCACACAGACTTCTTTTCATTGTGTCAAAGTGTCTTTTTGTCAGTGTTGTCCCATGAAAAGATATACTTAAATATCTGCAGAAATGTGAAGGGTGTACTCACTTTTGTGATACACTGTATATGACTGGTGAACCTGTTCTCTGTGACCTCACACTGGGTTTTTGACTTTCATTTTCAAGTATGAATGTTTTGATTGCAACCATGTATTTTTGGAGCCAGGTGTGACCGTATTTGGAGGAAAGGTTAGAGTGCTAAGTTGTCAGATGATACTAACAAATGTGATCATCAACCTCCATTCAGAAAACTGCACTGATGTAGCACACAAGCTGAGATAACTAGTTTTAAGTGACTTGTGATTATCAGCGATAGATCCCTGCAACGGCATATCTGCCAATGCTACATCCTTAATTTTAAGCCTTATAAGTATCAAAATGTCTTAGTTATAAAAGAAATATCATCAACAAGAGTATCAACAAGATTAGAATTCAGTTTGAATGCCATTATTTTTTTAATCCTTTAGAATCCACTTCAGAAACTTCTTTTACTGCCTTAAGTAATATACGAGCAGGAGTTAAAGTAAGATTTTGCAGGTGGAGGGATGTTAAGATCAGGTATATATAGGGAAAATCTCTTGGAATATTGCAAAGTGCATTGCAAATTCCAGTACATTCTTTGTGTATAGGCTATGATTAGCTGCCTTGTGCTGCTGCTCTCAGATTAATTGCTCTTTTTCGATTAGCCAGTTCAACAGGATATAACGTTAAACCTATATGACTGATTTCCAATCCCTGAACACTACAAAGCAATATAAAATGTAAAACTGGGCTAATCGGTATCTTCACATTAGATTTAAATTGATGTCTGCCACCCTTCCTGTAATCTCACGTTGACCATGAACACCATAGTCAGCTCCAGCTACCAGTCCATCATAGTGCATCACTGTTTCACCATAGTACTGCAAACTAAGTAAACTAATCATGGAAAGCTGCTCTAGCACAGAGCAAGACTAAAAACATGATACTGAATAATATGTCCCCTTTAAAGGCTTAAAATGCTGCTTGCTGAAGGTGTCATTGCTTATAATCCAGTCCAGAGTATCACAGGATTAGCTTGTTGTGAGGATGTCTCTCAGATCAGTAGTTTGACTTTCCTTAAGCTTGATATAGCCAACAATCATAAGAAAAAGTACTAATGACCATCTCTTTATTGCTTCATTAGTATATTTTAAACACTCTTAACATATTTATTATCAACTATTTTCTACCAGTTCAATTGACAGTGCACTGACAGTATGTCTGCACTTCATTAGTTTCTCCCTGAAATGAGTCAAAGCAGCACTGTAATCCACCTATCTGGGAAACTTCCATTTTTGTGCCATTTATGTATATAAATTATTCTTTGCTCCCAGTGGCTTCTTTATCACCTAGTAATTATCAGACGGGCTGATCTAAAGTGAACTTTAAGACTCTTGCACAACTCTTGCACATTCAAGAGTTGTAATGGGATTTACACAGTGAAATGCTCGGCAAGCTTAAATGTGGGCGAACTAATTAAACTAATTGTATCCATGTCCATAAAAAAGAATTCAGTTCTTCCCCATGCTGCAAAGGGCAGAACAAAATATAGTGCTGTCATGTTGCATGAGTTGAAATATAATGAACACCTTGTTGCACAGGCTGCCGCACTGAGCCACTGAGCACGAAGTCTGTGTCCTCATCATAGCTAAGGGTTGAATCACCATATGTTTTTTTTTTTCTCTTACATAAACAGCTTCAAAATGTTTTAGGATAAATTAATCAGTAAAACATATTTCTGTAAGCCTTTAATGTAAAGAATGACAGTAGCCAAGTCAGGTCACAGTGAGGGCGTTGGAAATGGAAAGTGTGATTTAGTGGTGCCTAGACACACATTAATTTAAGACTTTTGAGTTGAAATATATTGACTGAATGTGTGACATGAATATATCCCAAAGCTTTTAGCTGAATTACATGATTTCAGGGTGATAGAAAATTATAAAATAAAATAAATTAACAGGAACATTATTAACATGACTATAAAGGTTGCATTCCATTTCCATCCACATTCTAATTGCATGAAGCACATACTATGATGATATTTATAATTTACTTGGGAGCAATCTTGAAGCATCAGGGATAAAGTAAGTTATTCACCAACAGTGGTTTGATCCTAAGCTCCTCTTGCCACTGAAATGTGCTTTTGATATTATAGAAGTGCTATATGAATTCAGCAATAATGAAAAATGCAGCCAATGCACTACAATAAACAATACACTGCACACACAGGTCGATACAAGGACAGTCTTCTCTTTTCATGAAGATGCAAATCCTAATCCTCATCCATTGTTTTTTCAGTGTTAAGATTTTGACCACCACCATGTTTGTGTTTTAAAGCCAAGAAGGTATCCAGTACTTGGTTAGCAGGGTACAGCTTATCAACAACAGTTCTCAGTCCTCCCAGGAGTTGATGTCTCAGCAACTTCACCCCGAGGTCAGGCTCTGTATTAGTCAAATGGCAAAAAAAAAAAAGAAGCTACGTCTACATCTCAGTACAATTAGAAAAAAAACGAAAGGGTGAACATGGCAGCATGGCTTAGGTTTGTTAAATTGTATCTGAGAAACCGAGAGGACTTCTGGAACAATGTCCTTTGGACAGACACACGCAAACACAGTATATTAGCACAAACGCCTCATAACAAATGTCAAGCGCGGTGGTGTATGGGCAGTTATATGGATTTGTTTTGCAGCCACAGAACCTGGGTATCTTATAGTCACTCAGTCAAACATGAACTACTCTGTATACCAAAGTATTCTAGAGTCAAATGCAAGACCATGTATCAAACAGCAAAAATTTGACCCAAATAGGTCATGCCATAGAACAATTATTTCAAGCATGCCATCAAATCTGCAACATAATGGCTGAGAACAAAAAGAATCAGGGTGCTGCACTGGCCCAGTCAAAGGCCTCAACCTGATTGAAATACTTTGTCAAGATCTTAACTGAGATGTGCATAAACAAATGCCCCCAAACCTCAATGAACTGAACTAACATTGCAAAGAGTAAGCCAGAATTCCTCTACAAAAATATAATAGACTGATAAGCCATACAGAAACTAAAGGTGGTTCTACAAGCAAGTGAATCCTGGCGTGTGGCTTAGATATCGTTAAATCATGTGTCATGTGTTTTTGTTCATGTGAAGTTGTATTTATCTAATTTTAAGATGTGGTGAGGATCAGATGCTTTTTTTTTTCATTTCCTGATATTTAATGGATTAGAATTTAATAAGTTTGTACTTAAACAATAAAGCTTCCTCAACTGCACCAAGTAGTAAAACAGTTAAATGTGGATTAGTAAACATTAGGTCTCTCTCTTCTAAGTCCCTGTTAGTAAATGACACAATAACATGAAACACATTGATTTATTCAATATAATTATAGAAACCTGGTTAAAGCAGGATGAATATGATTAAATTAATCAGCATCCCCCAAGTCAACCCAAGTGTCAGAATCCTTGAAGCACAGGCTGAGGAGGAGTAGTAGCAGCAATCTTCCACTCCAACTTATTAATTAACCCAAGACCCAGACAGAGCTTGAATACACTTGAAAGCCTGATTCTTATACACCCTTGTCCACCCTAATTGGCAAACTCAAAAATCAGTTTTATTTGTTGTTTTTCATCATTCACCTGGCCCTACTCAGAGTTTCTGGCTCATTTCTCACACTTGATTTAGTGCTTATTTCAGATAAAATGATTTTAGTGGGTGATTTTAACATCCTGATGCTGAAATGACCACCTCAACACTGCATTTAATCTATTATTAGACTCAATTGGCTTCTCAGACTGTAAATGAGCCCACCCACCACTTTAATCACACTCTTCATCTTGCTCTGGCATATGGCATTGAAACTGAACATCTAATAATATTTCCTCAAAACCCTCTTTTGTCTCATCATTTCTTAATAACATTTAAATTAAAAAAAATGGATTACATCACAGTGGGGAATACATTCAATTACAGTAGTCATCTTTCTGAAATTGCTGTAACAAAAATTTAGGATGCAGTTCTTCAACTGTTATCTTCAGTGCCATGTGCCAACACAATGCAGAACGACTACCTAGACTATACTCCCACAGTGGCCGATTATCTCATTGATAGTTTTACATCCTCACTGCATACAACTCTGGATACTGTGGCTCCTCTGATAAAGAAAGCATCAAATCAGAAGTGCTCGACTCCCCATTATAACTCACAAATGCACACTGTAAAGCAGATAACCTGTAAACTGGAGAGGGAATTTTGTCTTGCTAATTTAGAAGATCTTCATTTAGCCTGGAAAAAGAGTTTGTTGCTGTATTCAAAAAGAAAAAGCCCTCCATAAAGCTAGGACTTCTTACTATTCATCACTGATGGAAGAAAATAAGAACAACTCCAGGTTTCTTTTCAGTTCTCTAGCCAGGCTAACAAAGAGTGAGAGCTTTGCTGATTAGAGTATTCCTTTAATCTTAACAACTAATGACATCATGCATTTCTTCACAAATAAAATTTTAGCCATTATAGAAAAAATATTTATAACAATCACATAGAGATATGTACAGCTACTTTCAGTACTACTGTCACTCTTTCTCTCTCTAATTGATCTTTCTAACTTCCTCCAAATCATTAGCATGTCTGTTAGACCTCATTCCTAAAAGACTGCTTAAAGAAGTCTTACCATTAATTAATGATTCAATCCAAAATATGATCAATCTATTTCTAATAATGGGCTGCTTGACACAGATGTTTAAGGTTTAAGGTGACAGTAATTAAACCAATTATCCCACTTGACCCAATTATAGGCCAATCTCCAACCTTCCTTTTCTCTCAAAAATCCTTGAAAGAGTAGTTGTAAAACAGCTAACTGATCATCTGCAGAAGAATGGTTTATTTGAAGAGTTTCAGTCAGGTTCAAGAATTCATCACAGTATAGAAACAGCATTAGTGAAGGTTACAAATGACCTTCTTACAGCCTCTGACAGTGGACTTATATCTGTGCTTGTCCTACTACACCTCAGCACAGCATTTGATGCTGTTGACCATAACATTTTATTACAGAGATTAGAGCATGCCATAGGTATTAAAGGTACTGTATTGCAGTGGTTTGAATCATATTTATCTAACAGATTCCAATTTGTTCATGTAAATGGGGTGTCTTCTTCACACACTAAGGTTAATTATGGAGTTCCACAGGGTTCTGTGCTGAGACCAATTCTATTTACATTATACATGCTTCCATTAGGACGTATTATTAGAAGCCATAGCATACATTTTCATTGCTATGCAGATAACACCCAACTTATCTATCCATGAGGCGATATGACACACACCAATAAGTTAAGCTGAAGGAATATCTTAGGCCTGGATGACCTCTACAGTGTATCACAAAAGTGAGTACACCCTCACATTTCTGCAGATATTTAAGTATATCTTTTCATGGTACATTGTTGCCTAAAACAAAGGCTATATATACGAATGTGTTTGTGTGTGCGTGTGTGTGTGTGTGTGTGTGTGTGTGTGTGTGTGTGTGTGTGTGTGTGTGTGTGTATTATGGAATGCTGTTTAGAAAATTATTATGATACAGTGTATCACAAAAGTAAGTGCACCCCTCACATTTCTGCAGATATTTAAGTATATCTTTTCATGGGACAACACTGACAAAATGACACTTTGACACAATGAAAAGTAGTCTGTGTGCAGCTTATATAACAGTGTAAATTTATTCTTCCCTCAAAATAACTCAATATACAGCCATTAATGTCTAAACCAGCGGCAAATAAAAGTGAGTACAGCCCTTAGTGAAAGTTCCTGAAGTGTCAATATTTTGTGTAGCCACCATTATTTTCCAGAACTGCCTTAACTCTCCTGGGGATGAGCTTTACCAGAGCTTCACAGGTTGCCACTGGAATGCTTTTCCACTCCTCCATGATGACATCACAAACACACTTTGCGCTCCTCCACCTTCTTGTGGATACCCCAAAGATGTTCTATTGGGTTTAGGTCTGGAGACATGCTTGGCCAGTCCATCACCTTTACCCTCAGCCTCTTCAATAAAGCAGTGGTTGTCTTAGAGGTACACTTTACCTGATCGCCGCCACACATGCTTGAGACCATCTGAACCAAACAAATTAATCTTGAGGGGTGTACTCACTTTTGTTGCCACTGGTTTAGACATTAATGGCTGTATATTGATTTATTTTGAGGGAAGAATAAATTTACACTGTTATATAATCTGCACACAAACTACTTTTCATTGTGTCAAATTGTCATTTTATCAGTGTTGTCCCATGAAAAGATATATTTAAATATCTGCAGAAATGTGAGGGATGTACTCACTTTTGTGATACACTGTATGGTCTTTACCTTTCATTGTAAAGCTGGTGTCATTTGGTGCTATATAATTAAAACTGAATGAACAGAATTAAAATGGAGAGAGTCAGCAAGATGTTTTTTACTTTCCTAAACCTAGACTGGTGATGTTCAACTCCTGGAGTATCATGTGGGTCCATCAACTCTGAAAAGCATCTAAAAAATAAATGGGATCAAGATATACCAAGGTAGGGGAACCTTTCTCTGCATGCAACCATAACTCATTTAAATAATGTGGTTAAAGAAAGCATAATATGGATAGGGGAACTGTTCACTAAAAAACAAGGAATTTACTGAACTAGACAGAAGAGAATATTATTTCAGTTGTTGTACCGTAAAAATGTCACAGTGAGTGTAGGGGAAGCTTGCAGAGGAAGGAAAGCTAATGCAATAGCTCTTAAAGGTTACAGTATACTCAACATTGGCCATAGCTACCATTTTATAAAGGTTAAACACTTACATTACAAACTAACATGAGTCCTCCAGTGAAGGTACTCTGATGGAAAAATTACCCACAACAACATTAAACAACTTTTAGAAAGACTCTTACAGGGATTCTCATTGGGATTCAAACAAACAATAACATATATAGTGCCAGTGGTCAGAGGGATTTTAAGCCATTCCTGTTGCAGGATAGTGGCCAGGTCACGAAATGATGCTGGTGGAGGAAAACGTTTCCTGACTCGCTCCTCCAAAACACTCCAAAGTGGCTCAATATTATTTAGATCTGGTTACTGTGCAGGCCATGGGAGATGTTGAACTTCACTTTCATGTTCATCAAACCAATCTTTCACCAGTCTTGCTGTGTGTATTGGTGCATTGTCATCCTGATACATGGCACCACCTTCAGGATACAATGTTTGAACCATTGTATGCACATAGTCCTCCAGAATGGTTCGGTAGTCCTTGGCAGTGACGCGCCCATCTAGCAAAAGTATTGGGCCAAGGGAATGCCATGATATGGCAGCCCAAACCATCACTGATCCACCCCCATGCTTCACTCTGGGCATGCAACAGTCTGGGTGGTACGCTTCTTTGGGGCTTCTCCACACCGTAACTCTCCCAGATGTGGGGAAAACAGTAAAGGTGGACTCATCAGAGAACAATACATGTTTCACATTGTCCACAGCCCAAGATTTGCGCTCCTTGCACCATTGAAACCGACGTTTGGCATTGGTACGAGTAACCAAAGGTTTGGCTATAGCAGCCCGGCCGTCAATATTGACCATGTGGAGCTCCCGACGGACAGTTTTGGTGGAAACAGAAGAGTTGAGGTGCACATTTAATTCTGCCGTGATTTGGGCAGCCATGGTTTCATGTTTTTTGGATACAATCCGGGTTAGCACCCGAACATCCCTTTCAGACAGCTTCCTCTTGCGTCCACAGTTAATCCTGTTGGATGTGGTTCGTCCTTCTTGGTGGTATGCTGACATTACCCTGGATACCCTGGCTCTTGATACATCACAAAGACTTGCTGTCTTGGTCACAGATGTGCCAGCAAGACGTGCACCAACAATTTGTCCTCTTTTGAACTCTGGTATGTCACCCTTAATGTTGTGTGCATTGCAATATTTTGAGCAAAACTGTGCTCTTATCCTGCTAATTGAACCTTCACACTCTGTTCTTACTGGTGTAATGTGCAATTAATGAAGATTGGCCAGCAGGCTGGTCCAATTTAGCCATGAAACCTCCCAGACTAAAATGACAGGTGTTTCAGTTTCATTGTCCAACCCCTGTATCTCCAACACCACTGTGACTTATTATACACAGATACTCACAGTGGAACACACATTTGTCCAATGATGTGAGCAGACCAACTGGGCAGGATAAAAGTCAGTTTAATATGCAGGTGGCACATGTGCATCTATATGGACCACTACATACAGAGAGACAGAGGAGGAAGAGTGCGCATGAGAGGTGGTGGAAGAAGAGGAAGAGGACAAGGATGACAGAGAAAACAAACCATGAGCTCATCCACAGGTTGACCATGAAGAAAGCATGACAAACCCAATCAGAGCAGATTCTCTGTTGCAGCACCATCAGGACATTCACTGTTCCATGCTGTACAACTGACACACAGTATGCCACACTGCAAGTACTGTGATGTTCATTACAGTGCAATGTCCACTAGCAATATACATTTGTAAGTGCACTCCCCCTTTCCCAGAATTGAACAACGACCACATGTGGGAGGCGGGAGCGCCCTTTTCACACAACATGCGGAAGTCCCTGGCCAGCGGGGTGGCAATGTTGCCCTCTGTGCAGCCATTGGTAACTGGAAGGTCCTCCACCGTCATGCTAACCTGGGGCCATACATCTCCTCACATTTCTCGGTCGTCTACAGGATCACAACGTCGCGTGTGAACAGCTGGATCAGCAAGCAGTGCCGCCTGTATATATATATATATATATATATATATATATATATATATATATATATATATATATATATATATATATTGCAGAAATTTTGGGAAAATATGTGTCTGTGTTACAGCTGTCTATGTCTGAGTTGTTGCTAAAGCTTTTATGTTTGTGCGTGTTCGTTTATTGAACAGGAATGAGACAAAACAACGGAATAAGGAGTTCAATTATTAAATTTAATTAAGCCATTTTTCAAACAGTTTTTACAGATTAATCTGGGTGAAATATCTCATGCCTCATTCAGTGAGACTGAATGGTTCATGAAGTACCCACACTTTCTGTTTGAGGTCACAGTTTTAATATAGTCACAGCTTATCAATGTTGGTCACATCATATACAAAACAAGAATTGTGGAAAACAACAGCTGGGTGTTCGCATGACCTCGGAGTCTGCGTTATATCATTGTGTCATCTTTTCAGTGGCTGAGCGTTCCACAGTGAGAACACCCAGTTCCTGATAAGACCAAACATTATAAGTTTTTGTGTCATTTAATCAGCTCTGCTTATTTTCTAGTCTAAGGCAACTAAATATAAAGATGCTGCAGCTAGATTACTGACAGGGACTAGAAAGAGAGAATATATTTCTCCCATATAGGGTTCTTTTCATTGGCTCCCTGTTAAATCTAGAATAGAATTCAAAATTACATACAAGGTCTTGAATAATCAGGCCCCATCTTATCTCAAAGACCTTATAGTACCATATCACCTCAATAGAGCACTTTGCTCTCAGACTGCTGGCTTACTTGTGGTTCCTAGGATACTTAAGAGTAGAATGGGAGGCAGAGTCTTCAGCTTTCAGGCCCCTCTTCTGTGGAACCAGCTCCCAGCTTGGATTTAGGAGGCAGACACCCTCTCTATTTTTAAGATTAGGCTTAAAACGTTCCTGTATGATAAAGCTTATAGTTAGGTCTGGATCAGGTGACCCTGAACAACCCCATAGTTATGCTGCTATAGGCCTAGGCTGCTGAGGGCGTTCCCACAATGCACTATTTCTTTTCATTCACCTTATTTACTCTGTTTATACTACACTGTGTGTTTAATCATTCGTTCTTATTAATGTCTGTCTCTTTTTCACAGCATGTCTTTTGTCCTGTCTCCCTCTCCTCAGCCCCAGATGATTGCCCTTCCCTGAGCCTGGTTCTGCTGGAGGTTTCTTCCTGTTAAAAGGGAGTTTTTTCCTTCCTACTGTTGCCAAATGCTTGTTCATAGTGGTTGTTTTGACTGTTGGGTTTTCTCTGTATTGGTGTAGGGTCTTTACCCACAATACAAAGCAGCTTGAGGTGACTGTTTTTTGTGATTTAGCGCTGTACAAATAAAATTGAATTGTTTTTAGTAAAAGAAAATTCTGCAAAATACCTAAAGGCTGGGTTGTTAACTTGGTTTCAGCCTCCCCAGAAATGCCCTGTTTCTGAGAGAAAGGGTTTTGGCTCAACAGCAGTGACAGAGACATCAGAGGAGGAAAGAAGAAATTACAGGATGGAGCTTTGAACACATTAGGTCAACATTCATTACAGAGATATTCCCTTATTTCAACAGATGACTTTGTTCTGGGCTGCAATCCTCCAGGCCCAACTTCTGCCTTATCAAAAGGAGAGGGAGAGATAGTGAAAGAGAAGCAGAGCAGGATAAGGAGAGAGAAAAGGAGAAGAAGAAACTCTGTAATTAAACTACACCAGCTCCTAATTAAATATTGTGTGGTTTAATTAGGAAAATTATCACTGACGCTAAATCCATCTTTACAGATGCTCCATCAGAGGCTCTGTGGAGGGTAGAGAACAGTAGGAGGATGGGGTGGAGATGGTGACTGGGGCAGGGCTAAAGAGTCAGCCATTTAGTGTTCAAATGTAATTTCCTCCCATTGTCCAGAATTGTCATTTTCATTAAAGCAAATTGAAAAATATGAAGCAATTAAAGGACAGCTTGTTCCAGAGATGAGGGCCTGACAAAAGGTGAATGGCAGAAGGTGAGGTGGCATAAGTGAGAAGTGAAGGATACTCTAGGATAATTCAAAATTATTTAATATAATCACTATCAGATAATAAAAGGAGAAACCCAACCTGAGGTGAGGCAAAACAGTAAATACATTTGAAAATAACTTTTTAGAAATGTGATGTAAGATTTTTTTTTTTTCAGAATTTTTCCATAGACTATTTATACAAGATGGATGTAGCCACCATGGTACCCCTTAGTGTTGCCATCTTAATGGTTTGAACATGGTGAACATTGTTTCCAAATGTGAACTGGATCTCAAACATTTTACCTGATAAAATAAAGGTTTAAAAAAAGTGGTTGGTCCTACAGAGAAACCAATGAAACAGCTACTGCTTTATCTGACTTTTTTACTTTAAAGGGGACTGCAATTTGGAGAATGAACATCATGTCTTTTACCCCTCACACCCCCAACAAATCACAGCAGATGGCAGTTCGTCCCCGAGCATGGTTCTGCCAGAGCTCTCTTTCTGTTAATAGGGGGTTCTTCCCCGTTGCTGAAAGTTGGTTGTGAGGGAACAGGGTGGGGCCAAAATGCAGACTTCTCAGAATTGCTTTCAGTGTATTTATTTACAGTGCAAAGAAGACAATGAATGGTGATAGCAGGGGGCTGTCAGGCTGGAACTCTCAGTGGCTCTGTTTATATGTATATATATGTAGAAATGCAGGCTTAGGCCAAAGGATACCCCTGATCCTTCTGGCAAAAACCTGCAGCAATTACTGTGAAACCTCCTGGCAAATGTTATGAAGAAGATGAAAAAGAAGAAGCTATCGGAAAAGCTGTTTTAACGGAAACACATTTAAAGTTAGCATTGTTGAGGGGATCAAGGGGGGATGCTGAAGAGTGATAGAGACTATTTGGGTTTCATGAGGGAATCAAGGGCCCAGACATGTGAACTGTAAGCCTGTGGGCACCTTTAAGAAACCGGGAGATCAGAGATGATTCATCCAGATTGAGTGCTGAGTGACCAACATGAACTGCCTGAATCGCTGCCAGTATACCACAGGATAACTGTAGATTTGCCCGTCTCCAGCTGGGACTGCAGAAATTGCAAGGATATCCTGTCTGTGGCCTCAGAGGGCTGATCTGGTGGACTGTACACCATGAGGCAAACAATCCCCAGCCAGCACGTAACCAGCCCTAGTGGATGGTGCAAAGTCTTGTACTTTTGTACTATCTTGGAAAGAATCCTCTCTGCCTCAGTCCTGTTACCTACAAGGATTAGGTATCAAAGTACATAAAGATGATCCTGACGTCCATTACAATTAACATTTGTTCAAAGACCATTATTTCAAAATATAAATGATTTAACTCTGTTTAAAACTGAAAATACTCTTCCTGAGACCCTTACAAACAAAATCATATATGCTAACCATGATTAATACAACAAAAAATAAAAAAACATTCGATTTACCTGTCCTATTTTCATAAAATGTGCTTACTGCAATGTCAGCCATTTTGGATTGAGAACAAAATAAAGTTCACAACATGCCAGCCTGCCATATGACATATTCCCAGAAAGCCCAGGGTGTTCTCTTTAGAGTACAGCAGGATTTAATTGAGTTTCTTGAAAAAATAAAAGTTGTAAAATGTAATCCCCTACCAAGGACAAACGTCAATGGGCCAGGTCCCAGGAGGATATACAAAAGAAATAAGCTATTGCAAGTTTATAGCAAATCATGATCTGCTGAGTAAATGGGAGACAATCATTGATGGTTGCACATTGCATCAGCCACAACTGATTTGAGATGCCAGTGGAAAACAATGATTGATGTCATACATTTTTTTTCTGTCATTATTATTATTATTATTATTATTATTATTATTATTATTATTATTATTATTATTACCTCCTTCCTTTGGCTCTGCTTTTTTTCTTTGTACAATAGTTCCAATATACAACCATAGAAAAGGGTGATCAAGGCAAGGTGCAGCAAGTACTGACTTGAGGCATGATGGTTTCAGATTTTCTAGATAAACTCCTAAAATCGGCAGCACAGTGGCACAGTGGATAGCACTGCTGCCATGCAGTTAGAATAACATCTAGAAGGTCTGAGTTTGATTCCACCTTGGTCCAGGCCCCTCCCACTCTCTCTGTGTGCAGTTTGCATGTTCTGCCCGTGCTTCATCCCACAGTCCAAAGACATGCACTTACTGGGGTTAGGTTAATTGGCTATTCTAAATTGCCCATAGGTGTGAATGTGAGTGTGAAAGGTTGTCTATCTTTCTGTGTTGGCCCTGCGACAGGCTGGTGACCTGTTCAGGGTGTACCCTGCCTCTTGCCCTATGTCAGCTGGGATAGGCTCCAGCTCCACCGCGACCCTGAACAGGATAAGCGGAAGCAGATGGATGAAACTCCTAAAATGGTATCATGTAGAACAAATACAGAAGCTCCTCTTCCCCCTCAAAACAAAGATTTGATTGAAAGAGAGGCTTGGGAATTCAACAGCTTTTACTGCTAAGTACTGAATTTAAGAGATGCTTTGCACATGTGTGGGAGAGAAATATAAGGATCCCATGTTGTTCTCTCTCTGTAACCACAGTAGAAAATGTATCCTGGCAACTCCAAATCTGTACAACAAAAGGTCATGCTGGACACACAGGAGTGACTCATCATCCCAGTTATACTGTCCAGAGTTACCAGCAGCAGAAAGCAATAGCTTTGATTGTTTTGAATGTATTTTTGTTTTCATCTTTTCATCAACAGTAACAAACAACTATTCTGTTTGCAAAATAATGCTGTATTTTTAAGAAAAAAAATAGGTTAAATAAATAGTGTTTTTTAGGCTCTGTGAATCTGGTGTGTATGTCTGGTATATTTTTATTCCATCCATCCATTTGCTTTGGCTTATCCTTATCATGGTTGCATCATAGGATGAGAGGCAGGGCACACCCTGGACAGGTTGCCAGCCTGTCGCAGGGCTAACATGGAGAGACAGACAACCATTCACATTCATGGACAATTGAGAATCACCACATACCCTAACCCTAATTACCCTTTTTGCATATTTGTCACAATTACATGTTACAGATCATCATATTTTACCATAACATACCATACCACTTTATTTATAAAGCACTTTTAAAAACAACAGGGCTGGCCAAAGTGTCCTACAATAATATCACACGTAAAAGAACCAGACAGGCCAAAAGACAATGAGATACAGAAACAAAAGGTGTAAGAGTTAAATAAATAAACAGATAAATTAAGAACTATAAAAGTGTCTAACGGTTTCAGTCAAAGTCTCACATCAGGTCAAAGGCCAGGGAATAAAAATGTGTTTTTAAACGAGATTTAAAAACGGCAAGTGAAGGAGCTTGTCTGACATACTGCGGCAAACCATTCTATAATTTTGGAGCCAAAACTGCAAAAGCTCAATCACCTCTGAGTTTGTGTTGCGTCTTTGGAATGCGTAAAAGCATCTGGTCTGCCGACCTAAGGGAACGAGATGGAACATATGGAACAGAACTGGGGCACCACAGGGGACAGTTCTATCTCCATTCCTGTTTACTTTGTACACCTCAGAATTCCAGTACAACAGTGAAACATGCCACCTGCAGAAGTTCTCTGATGATACTGCAGTAGTTGTGTGTATTAAGTGTGGGCAGGAGTTGGAGTGCAGGGAGCTGGTGAGCAGCTTTGTGGAGTGGTCCAGCAGTAATCACCTCTTTCTCAATGTCAGCAAGACAAAAGAGATGGTGGTGGACTTCCGGAGGAATAAAACTGCGACTCAGCCCATTAACATCTTAGGAGAGGATGTGGAAACGGTGGACAGCTACAGCTACCTAGGGCCTTCACCTGAATGACAGACTGGACTGGAGGACCAACAGTGATGCTGTGTGTATGTGTATAGGAAGGAGATGGAGCAGGACTCTGCTTTCAAAGGATCGATCATTCTGTATATCATTAACAGACTTAAAACAGAGTAAAAGCAATTTTAAAAATTAATTTGGAAACTAATTGGAAGCCAGTGAAGAGAAGCTAAAATTGGGGAGATGTGCTCTCGTTTGCTTGTACCAGATAAAAATCGAGCAGCAGCATTTTGCACCAGCTGTAGACGAGCAATGGAAGACTGGCTTATTCCGAGCAGAAGTGCATTACAGTAATCAAGACGAGAAGTTATAAAAGCATGTATTACCTTTCTGAGATTACCTTTTGAAGGAGGAGGCTTGATTTTTGACAGTCTCCTCAGCTCAATGGAGCAGGATTTCACCACTGCATTCACCTGAGTATCAAGCCTTAAAATGGGGTCCATTTTCACACCTAAATTAGTGATAATAGATATCTCATATGGGGCAGTACACAAGGGGTACTGCTGGTGCCACTGGGTCTAAACATCACTGATTTCTGTCTTTTTTCATTCAAACTCAGAAAATTTAGTGACATTCATGCCCTGATTTCCATAAGGCAGTCAGGGAGAGGCTGGATAGAGCACGAGCCAGTGTGTTTCAGTGGAAAATACACTTGACAGTCGTCTGCATAGCAGTGAAAAGAAATATCATGTTTCTGGAAAATAGATCCAAGTGGCAGCAGGTACAAGGAGAAACGGAGAGGTCCCAGAATGGAGCCTTGTGGAACCCCCCAGGGGGCATCAGAGGCAGACTCTAAATCATCAATCTATCACAGACGATTCTATCACAGAGGTAAGTAAGTAAGTAAAGTTCATTTATATAATGCTTTACAAGAACAAAGTTCACAAAGTGCTTTACAATACAGAATAAAAAGAAACATTAAAAATAAAATAAATACTCAAAATTAAATAAAAAACTATCCTACACAGGTGGGTCTTCAGTTGGTCAAGGTGTCAACAGAGTCCACAGATCTTAAATCCAGTAGAAGTGAGCTCCACAACTTGGGGGCCACAACCTCAAAAGCACAGTCACCTTTTGTACTTAACTTGGATCTAGGTACAGCCAACAAGCACTGATCAGCAGACCTCAGAGATCTAGATGGTTGGTAAGTTTGTAGTACAGGGGTTGGACAATGAAACTGATTT
>JAMQGT020012723.1:0-23956 GCA_024447675.2 Pterophyllum scalare | reverse complement strand
ACTGCTTACGTACATGAATGTATCTTTTGATGCAAGAGTCAAGAGTGAAGACCCTAAAACTGTCATCATGCAGTTTAAGGTTGTTTAAGCCTACAGTTACAATAAGAAAAACAGTGGTTGGAGACCACAGTGTGACCAAAATTATTGCAACCCTGTGTAATCACCTTATGAGCTCCCTACCTTTGAAATAGTCCCTTTAAGATGGATTACTCATATTCAATTACCATCTTCAGACTTACTTTTGTACATAAAGACAGTGATAAAATGATGATAAAACGTCAATAATACAGAGTCAGTCACTATCAGTCTTCGATTGAATGGGGTCAAGTTGTGAATTAGTTGCAATCTGTCTGCAATAATACAATGCTTAACTGTGATAAATCAGAAGTCCATTCGTTGGAATACTGTTGTCCACTGTTTCAAATATGTTGCCTTCCGCATCCGAAGTTGTAGTTCTGTACCAGAGTGAGGGGCAGACTCACCACCGGCGGACTACACAGAATCCACACTTCCAGTGCAGCTCTGTCAGTCACAGACCAGGCCAGATCTAAATGGGGGAAAATTTACAGTATAATTTTTTTTAATCACAGCTACATCATTTTGTTTATGATCAGCATTCTACGAATGCAGTGTAAACTTGCAGCTCAAACATGAGGGAGCAAATAATGTGCTAAATAAAAATAATACAATGTGGCAGTTCAGATAAATGAGAGGAGTCAGACGGACAATAGCTATGTTTATGATATAAGGGTGAACACTTATGTTAGAAATTGCTGGATACTGTGTGAGGTCCTGAGGACTGAGAGGTGGAGTGTAGAGGAGACGTGCTTTATTGCAGACTATTCCTCCATTTAAGCTTGAAAACTGTGTAACAGCTGATGTATGATGTGAAGAATAACACAAAGCATTATTTATCATCAGATCCCAGTCATCTGTGTGAAAATACTATTACTATGCCACGTGCATAAATGTGCGCATCACTTTGTAGAAATATTGACCAGATTTAAGTTCATTGGTTTTGAAGGTGCAGCTGTGGCTGAGGAGCAGCCACACTCCTGAGAGAAAAAATCAACCCCACCCTGATCGAGTCAGTTTTACATATTTATTAACTCTCAGCCTCTGAAAGTCTGCATTGATCTTAGAAAATGGAACAAGATGCCTCCTTCCCTGTATGGAGATGTGAGTAAAAAAGGGCGATGCGCTGCAGATGATGCTCTGTCATAAAAAGAGCCTTTTTTTTTTAGGAATCTATTGTAGTGTAAAATTTATTCATTCTTTCATTAACTGACAGCATTTTGTGCTGTTTTGACAATATTTCTTATTAAATGGTGAAGTTAAAGCCACAGCTGGTAAAATTACAATAAAAGCAGGGGATTTAATTCTGATATGTGAACCATTTGTGGTCTTGCATTTGGTTGCAAGTGTCTGACGAGGAAAGCAAAGGACTGGGTATATTGTGCATATTAATTAACTAACCTTAACATTTTCTAACTTTCAGACAATGTAACACACTAACATGGTCCCATTAATAGCTACATTTTAACAGACATTGCCTATTGAGGGAAGTAAAAGAAAGAAAAAACATGAATGTTGCTCTGTGTGTGCACACTGCTCAAAAACGACAGGGAGAGATGTTTTATTGTACACCAATCTCCGTGTAGAAATGTGAATAAAAGCCTGAAACACTGGAACCCACTCTGCTCACTGTAAAAAGGAAAATAATATGCATCCTTGCATTCATCTTGCATTGGAATGTCATCATCGCTCCCTCTGTTAAGCTCTGTTCAGTTTTGCTCTGTTTCAGTGAAATACCAGTTTTACTGCAGAGGGTTAGGGTTAGGAGCAGGAATATGAATATGTGGGGCTTGTCTCTAAACACTCAGTGAAGACCGAATAAAGACTGACAGGATGAAGCCAAACTTAGGGCACTGCCTTGAACCATCCACCGGTGCCGATTACGCACTTGTTCTGATAATATCTCCCCTCTCATTCCAAATAAGTAAAAACTCTTAAGAACAACTGTCGCACACATATCGGGTGGAAAATAAGATGTCCTTGTTGGTGTTTTTTTTTTTTTGCTGTTTTTGTGCAATTTGCAGTAAATTGCCTGCCACAAACCTTAGCAACTCACTTGGATAAATAATTTGTCGAGCAGAAAGTTGCTTATTGGTGCAGACTGAGTCTGACCAATATAGTTTGGAGGCAGGTTTCTCCTACCAGGCGCCCTGTGCAATTGCCTTGCAATTGAAAGTGGTTGCTAGAGGTTGAACATGTTGCACGCTTAACCTCTGGGCCATCAGTTGGTTGCTGCAACTACTGGCAATCAGTCCAACACAGCAAAAAATTCAGTGCAATCACTTGCCAATCACTGTTTATTCCCTGATTATACAGAATTTGCTACACTATTTTTTCATATCTTTTTTCATTGTCATATGTGTGATTTTTTTAAAGAAATGTTCAGTGCATAAATTATATAGATGGGTTGTGCAAAATACTAACATAAATGTTATACCAAAAGCAGAGTAGATAATGACACTTATAGAGACATCTGCCACAGGCTCTGAACAACAACCCACTTTAGCCTGAACACACATTTCCTGCTATGATGATTCACTGGGGAAAGGTACACAGCTTGCATAAGTTTGCAAGCTTGAAGCTGATCATCCGCAGCTGGAGCTCATTAAGTAACATTAAAATAGCATGTAAATGCAGCAAAAGTCCCTTGGATCCAGTTAGATTCTAGCATGGGTAGTATGTCAAGAACCACTAACAAAATACTATTCGGCATGATATGAGCTATGTTTTAGCCACTGTGTGTGTGTGTGTGTGTGTGTGTGTGTCTGTGTCTCAAGTTTTTGCATATTTGTCACACTTGCATGTTTCAGATCAATTTTTAATATTAGACAAACACAATCTGAGTAAATACAAAAAGTTGGTTTTAAAATGATTTCACACACAGCAATTGAGCTTCAAGGCACAAACCTATGGCTAAGCATTCTTCAGGATGTTCTGGTAGGGCAGAATTATGGTTCCATCAATTACAGCAATTAATCCAGGTCCTGAAGCAGCAAAGCAGCCCCAGACCATCACATTACCACCAACATGACCAACATTGACTGTTGGTATGGCGCTTTCACTTTTATGCCAGATGTAATGAAACTCAAACCTTCAAAAAGTTAAACTTTTGTCTCATAGTTCTTGTCAATATTTTCCCCATATTCTTCAGGATCATCAGGATGTTTTTTGGGGAATGTGAGACAGTGGTTTTTGCTTTGGAACTCTCCCATGGATGCCATTTTTGACCTTATTGTTGAATCATGAACATAGACCTTAACTGAGGCAAGTGAGGCCTGCAGTTCTTTAGATCTTGTTCTGGGTTCCTTTGTGACATCTTCGATAAGTTGTTGATGTTCTCCTGGAGTAGTTTTGGTAGGCCAGCAACTCCTGGGAAGGTTCACCACTGTCATTGTATGATGTATTGCTTTTTAAGATCGTTTAGCCTACCTGAGGTCTGGCAGTAATCAGGCTTCCAGATGTAGCTAGTAAAATTTAACTCAGCTTTCCATAAATTTTAGTTAACCACTGTGATTTATGATTTCCTAAGTGGGGCAAATAATTTTTCATAAGGTCAGGTAAGTTTGGACATATTTTTCCCCTTAATAAATGAAATCATTTAAAAACTGCATTTTACCTGAGTTTTATTTGTCTAATATTAAAATTTGTTTGATGATCTTAAACATGTAAGTGTTTACTATGACAAAGACACCCTCAGAGGTCTTGTAGAGTCCATCCTGCTGTAAACTGGAGGCATTTTGGTTGACGTGTAACTGCCAATGTAACTTTTAACTATACAGTGCAATCACCACCTTCTCAATTACTTCGGTTCAGCAGTAGTTTCAGTCTATTAGTTCAGTGTTTGTACTATAGACTTATTTCTGGGTAATACAAAGAACATGAATGTGAATATGTGATTAGCTTTCACTTAATCAGATCACATCTAAAACAAATTATATTTAATTGGATGGATAGATAGATGGGATGGGGAATGCTTAGGAAATTATGTAGGAATGTACAGTGTGACACACTCACAAATGGTCTAAGAAACCAGAATCTGTTTGGGTTCTGTTCCATATTCATTATAAGTATTTTAGATGGGTAGGGTCCTGTTTCATTGTTACAGACCAGATATCTGTTGATCCTACTCTCTGCTCTGTGGTAAGATTCTATGAACTCTAATTAGGCTATAATCTTTACTCTGTGACCCTGAACCACCATGGAGCAGGACTGCTATTGGAATTGTATACCAGTATACTGCTGCTACAGACATATCTTTCATGTCATGTCTACACATTTATAGTAAAATGTTACAAAGCCAAAAATGCATTCTGATAACATATTAAAATACTTAAGGAAATGTATTATTCATACTTAATTTCATGTTACCAGTCTGACATTTTGATGAACAATGTGCCTTGATATGTATCTGAAAATGAAGGATTGAAAATATCTGCTCTGCATATTTTTCATTAGGAAAAGAATGCATTTCAACATGTACTGACCTCAATGATGCACTCAATGTGTTATGATTTAAAAAAGAAATAACACTGAATGTACAATTTCAGACCCCAAAAGTCCACTAAAGTACGCTTGCATAATAGATAATAACTGCACACTTAGAAAAGAAATCTCTGTACCCTTTGTGAGATCACCAAGACATACATATGGTCTTGTGCATTACATATTGTGACATTTAACAAGCAATATCTCTGTGGAGATGTGCAATTAGCTTTCACTTAATCAGAAACAACATGAAGGGGTTTCTGTAGCGTCACCTAGGAGCTGCAGTACTTTGAGCACATATTGCTACCTTAAGCTTGGCAGGATAACTAGATAGGTTTTCATATACTTAAACAGTCTACCATCTCTGAACATATAGAACCATACCAGAGTTTCAGGTAGACTTTTCAAAAATAAGACTTTACTTTATAAAATAGTAAACATGAAAATGAAGCAAACCCATCAATATTTGCTGTGAGCATCCTTTGCATTTAACACAGCACCAGTTCTCCCGGGAAGACCTGTACACAGTTTTAAATCACAGCGAGGTTTGTCTAAGCATCTTGGAGACCTTTCCAATGTCAAGCAGGAGATTTAGTCTCTGTCTCTGTGTCTTCTGTCTTTTCATCCCAGACTTAGAGTCTGAAGTTGAGATCAGGAACCTGTGCAGGCTATATGTGTCTTGCAGGACTTCTAGTTCTTCTATCTGAATATAGTTCTTTATGATTGGCTGAACATGTTTTGCATTTTAGGGTATGTTTTAATGTAGCAGAATGAACTTGGGACCAATCCGATCACTCCCTGTGGTACCTAAAACTTTTGTATTCTTTTGCATAATGTAGATACAGTGGACACATTACCCCCTGTATGATTGTGAGATCGAAAATTTAGCGGGTTATTATGTTTCTCCTTAAGAGGCAATCTGTATGCTGACTTTGTTTCTTTGTCAGTGAAAAAGGTTGGCGGATGAGTTTGGCCCATTTCTTTTAGTATCCAGTTGCTATATAAAATGAATGAGAAAAAAATTAAAATTGCAGTTGTGCAGCTTGATTTTAGCCTGACTTGCTACATTTTTACTGAAGGTCGCGTCTGTATGTCAATGTAGTGGACTATAAATTTATGTCATTTATCTGCTTTTTTTGGGGGGGGGGGTCACAGAGGCTAGTTAAATGAAAGAAAGAAATAAAGAAAGAAATAAAGAAAGAAAGAAAGAAAGAAAGAAAGAAAGAAAGAAAGAAAGAATGAGCAAGCTAGACTGATGTATAAAACAGTTCCTCAGCTTGACATATTGTCTAACTGTCTGTTAATTCAATTCATTCCATTTGATTCCATTTAATTAAATTTATGCAGAGTCAAATAAAAACAGTGGTCTTAAGGTGCTTTATGTTGTAAGGTAAAGATACAGTAATAGAGCAGAAACCCAAACAATCCCATGAGCAAGGACTTGGCGAAAACTCCCTTTTAAAAGAAAGAAATCTCTGGCAGAACCAGGCTGGGGGAGGGGCAGCCATCGGTCACATCCAGCTGGGGGTGAGTGGAGGGAGACAGAACAAAGACATGCTGCGGAAGAGAGTCAGAGATTAATAATGATTAAATGCAGTGGTGTATAAACAGAGAGAATGTAATGAAGGTAAATGAAGAAGAAACACTCCTAGCAGTCTAGGGTCATTGCAGCATAATTAAGGGAGGGTTCAGGGTCACCTGATCGAGCCCTAACTGTAAGCTTTGTCAAAAAGGAAAGTCTCTCATCTTGAAATTAGAGAGGTTGTCTGGCTGATGAATCCAAACTGGGAGAAAAATGTCCTGTCACTGGCATGAATAAGAATAATAATGTACAGTCACATGTGAGGTTGTGCTGAAAAAAATATACCAAACAAGACTGGGTAAGCAGTTTTTAAGGCGAAATATAAAAGATAAAATCAAAAGTAGTCAAAAACAGTCAATTATACCCCAGAAGAGAGAAACCTAATGTTTAACCAAATGTAACTGTTCTATTCTTTGATGCAGTTCAGGATGTTATATTGTTCTCAAATTTTTATGCTTAAATCATGTATTGCTGATATGTGGGTTGGTTTTTGGTGGTCTGGGAGCAGACAGTCTCTGTGAAGATGGAGTTTTGAGGGAATGACAGGAGGAGGGAAGCTTCAGAGAGGCATGTAAGACTGCTTCTGCTTCCAATCGGGGATCATCACATTTTGAGGTTTTTAATACATTTGGCCAGATTTCCAGAAATGAGAGCTGCTCCATCCAAAGTGGGATGGATACCATCTCTCCTAATAAGATCAGGTTTTCCAAAGAAAGTTTTCCAATTATCTATAAAGCCCACATTGTTTTCTGGACACCACTCAGCCAGCAATTTTCAGATTTCCTTCAGTGTCACCTGCTCTGGTCTGTGGAAGACAATCAACAATATTCACTTGTGTCTGTAGCTCAGGAGGTAGCACAAGACATTTAATAACAGGATGGTTGGTGGTTTGATCCCTGGCTGCTCCAGTCTGCATGTCAAAGTACTGGGCAAGAAACTTAATGCTCCTGATGCATTCATTAGAGTGTTAATGTTAGATAGAAAGCACTTAGACAAAGAAAAATGTTGTTGTAAAAATGTGTGGGTGAATGAGACATGTTGTAAAATGCTTTGATTGCTCAGATAGAGTAGAAAAGCTCTATATAAGAATCAGTCTATTTACATTTTTCAAAACAGTTACCAATAACCAGTGATTTCCTGGGTGAGAGGCACAGGCTACATTTATTATTATTAAAGGAGTGAGAGGAATAGCTAAACATTTGATGCACTAAGCAGGAAAGTGTGGGAGAGACAGGTGAAGAAGCAATGTTGCTAGTGATTTAGCTGCACAAGCTAGCGAATTTCTGAAGACAAAATGAGTGAATATTACGAATATAGTAACAGGAAGTGATATGATACCACAGTGATCCAATAGCAAGCCACCACCAGAGGACGTGTTAGGGGCAAAAGTTGGGGTTGCCCAATAAATGTAATGGTAGAGTTACTCCATAAGTTAGGTTTCTAAAGAAACATGATCACAACATACCTTTTAGTGAAGAAATAAAGAAATTCACCAATTTTATATATATATATATATATATATATATATATATATATATATATATATATATATATATATATATATATATATATATATATATATATATACATATACACACACATATATATATATATATATATATATATATATATATATATATACACACATATATATATATATATATATATATATATATATATATACACACACATATATGTATATACACACACATACTGTGTCTGTCTGTCTCTCTATTGACATCTCTATAGTCCAACTGAGGCAGGTTTAATAGTTAAATTCAAAGAGGCAATAAATAAAGCACAAAATTTGTGGAAGAACTCAGAGGACACAATACAGAAAATAAACAGACTGGCATCTGATCAGACAGCAACACATGAGAAGCTCATAGGAAAATGAGGAGCAGGTGCAACCAATCTTTGCATATGCATTTATTAAAATTAAACTCATTAAAATATCCGTTGTAATTACACATCAACATTTGTAGAAATAATTGAGTAGCATATGTCTTCGGAAATACAAATTAAGTTAGGATTGCAAATGTGATGTCAAATATACTTCATAAGCCATAGATTATAAGCCTCACTGATACATTCGGATGTTTTTACTGCTCAATGATGACTCTTTAATCTAAGACTGAACCCCTAGTGTATCATATTTGATACTTCTACATCAGTGTGACCCCACCACCACCAGCACCACCACAGAAAATAAATAAATAAATTGCAAAACATTTTAAGCAATAATTGCAAAAAAATTAAATCAGATGCAGTAAATATGATACAAATTAAAATTACAATGTTTAATAGCCATTCAAAAAAAACTGAGTTTTAAGCCAATTATTTTATGGTTCTGGCTTTAAAGTTAAGGCTTATGTGGCCATTTCAATCTTTTATAAAGTCTGATTTGAACTGATTGTTAACCAAAAGCTCTTGTTTCAGGTTAGTCTTAAAACTCTATTTGCATATTGTTGACACTAACCGCACATGGAATCCACTCCTCGAAGTCACCTGAGGTTCATTCAGATATGCTGGAATTTTAGAACACCAGCATCTGGAGCAGCATCCAGTTTAGAAGCTTTAAGTGTAATGTCAGGTAATGAGAAAATTAATCATCTGCTAGAAAGAGCTACTTTGCTGCACCTTTCTCTAGAGGAAATGGAGCTGGATATGAAGAGAATGCTTTTTTGTGTTCTCCCTTTGTATGGGGCTTGAGACTAGGAACGAGATACTTCTCCATCCAGGCCATGCAACAGAAGTATCCTGAGACCCTGCCACCACTCAAAAGGTGTGTTGAGAGAAACCAATATTACTACAAATCCAAAAGTATGTGGCTAAAAAGGCCAGCAAATGAATGGAGCCTGATAGAGTTTCAGTGAGGTCAAGAGGAGCAGAGCTGCGTGGCAGACTGCAAATGGTGATGTCTTTGTTTTAGACAGACTCTCATAACATCGAGAACACCGTTTTCTACAAAGCTGTTGAATTACATAACTACATGGTTGTCATAGTTTGGCTAAGTACAGACCCAAAAATTAGAATCAAATGAGTTTGTGTTCTTGAGTATTCTTGAGTAAAGGGTTATTTTCTGATGGAGGGTTTGTGGCAGGTACGCATAGTCACTATAGTTAACAGAAGCCCATGTAGATATCACTGTTCAAAATATGGATCTTGACAATTTGTAACAGTCTTACTTATAAAGTTTGCAGATTTCTGTGGTATACACGAGCAGGAGAGGATTTTCCAAATGCAATTGAAGGCAACTGGTGGAGAGTGGCAGGCAAGTCCTTCCTTTGGGGTGTTACCGTGAATGAATGATGGAGTATGTGAGTTCTGCTAGAGGTATCCAAGGTCCACAGGTGAGTATTTTTCCAGGTACACAGGTTTCTCAAAACAACTCTGAACAGGTACCTAAGGGAGAAGACACAGGATTAATGAGTACAGACCCTTAAACTACAGTACCTGACTATCACCATGATGGCAAGGGCAGTCTGGCAGGAACTGAGGAAACCTCCAGCCTTAAAATACCAAACACTTGATTAAGAGATGCTGAGCAGATGTAAGAAGGATGCCCCAGAAAAGGAAACTCTGCCCCAGGGTCGGCCCAACCCAAGAGGCCAGCCCAGCTTCTCCACCTGAGACTAATAATAGAAGGTTTAAAGAAAGAAAACAGAGCTTCTAAACTCAGCCCTGAAACAGCAATGATGTGCTACACAGTCTTTTTTTGTTCATCTACTAAATTTGATAGTCCATGCAGAAAATTGGTGAGACTTGGGTTTTGTTTATTCCATAAAACTTTGCGTTCCATTGCTTCCTCACTGTTTTCTCCACTCAGCCCCAACCGGTCGCAGCAGATGACTGCCCCTCCCTGAGCCTGGTTCTGCTGGAGGTTTCTTCCTGTTAAAAGGGAGTTTCTCCTTCCCACCGTCGCCAAGTGCTTCCTCATAGGGGGTCGTTTTGACTGTTGGGTTTTCTCTGTGTTATTGTAGGGTCTTTACCCACAATACAAGGCGCCTTGAGGCGACTGTTTGTTGTGATTTGGCGCTATATAAATAAAATTGAATTGAATTGAATTGAATTGATTTGTGTATCTCTGATAAAACAAATTGCTATTGCTATTGCTAACACAACTTTATCTCTATAAAAGGCTAGTTTTTTCCTCTTTTTATGAGGATTTCACATTTGAAAATCTCCCCACTGTCTAGAAAAGTGAGTTGTTTTGTGACATCACAATGTAAAGACTATGGACACACTTTGAAAATTAGGAGAACATTTCTGGCATCCCTAGAGCAATTTTCACCAAAAAAAAAGAGCTGATGAAGTTCTCTTTAAGATATACAGTCGTACATTTAGCAAAAAACAATATAAAAGTAGCCACAAAACCGAATCTGACTCAGCTGTAAATGTTTCTGCTACTTGTTGTATTAACCAACCAACTATCATTTTGGTGTCTAAAGCTTTGACAGTTTCAGAACTCAAACTATACTGTTTATCAGTCATAGTTTAGCATATGCTACCATTCATGTACAATTAGATTTTTTGTATCAAGTAAGTCATCACTCCACATCCTGGTTTGAAGAGCATCCCTCACGCTGTCAATCCTGACATGCTCTGACTCACTTCACTCAAACAACAAATGCACTGTGAGTCACACAAAGTCTGTGGTTGTGATGTAGACAGAACTTTCTTTTGAAATGAAGATCAAAGCTGCATTGGCAGTGCCGGGGCCTGGTGGTGCACAGAATATTCATGAATGTGAGACATCTGCCAGATACTAGACAGTGTTGTGAGTGAGGAGGGAGGGAAGTGACATTTGTCTCCCAACAGGGAGGGATGGGCTTCAAATAGGGAAGTAAGCAAATACCCCAAGAGCATGGGTTAAGTTGGCACAGAGGGTGTTTTGTTTTGTTTCTGGAAACAGATGAGTTTCCAGATTGACTTCAAGGCTTCCTGTGTTCTTGCTCCTATGTGTTCTATGAATAATGACAGTTTTGTATAATACCTATCTCACTGTATAATTCTAGTATTGTTTATTTGACCTTATTCTTCAAAATGTTCATCAGCCTGACTGTGCAGAACATTGTCCTTCCTCTAGGCACTGTGAGGTGAATTTAAAATCACCCACAATGTCATCATTGGTTTAATTTTCATATTAATATAATAATGCATATTGTCCTTAGCTATGATTTTCTTTATAGCCTAGAATAAGGAGAGAAGAGAGAAGGGCAAGGGGAAATAAAAACAGTGACCACACGCCCTGGTTACCATGACACATTGGTGTGAGGGTTCAGGTTGAACAGAGTCAGTGGTGGTGCTAGAAGCACACACCTGCTGGGAGGTTGCTAATCTGGGAATGCTTGGTGGTCTGGAAAGGGCACATGTGCAGCAGTACGACATCCAGCAGTGACATCATATTCCACACCTGTGCTGTAAGAAAAGATAAAGGTATTTATTTATTTATTTATTCATTTATTTATATAATTACTTCAGTATGTGCTTGTTGTCAGTGACTTAATAATAATAATAATAATAATAATAATAATAATAATAATAATAATAATAATAATAATAATAATAATAATAATAATAATAATAATAATAATATTATCTTACTGGGACTTTTCTGTGTGGAGTTTACATGTTCTTGTCATGTTTGTGTGGTTTTCTCCAGGTCTCCACAGTCCAAAGACATGCACTTAGTGGGGTTAGGTTAGCTGGTGATTCTAAATTGCCCCTAGATATGAATGTGAGTGTGAATGTTTGTCTGTATCTCTGAGTTAGTTTGACAGGCTGGTGACCTATCCAGTGTGCATCCTGCCTCTCGCCCTATGACAGCTGGGATAGGCCAGAAGTACATGTAGGAACAAAGGATTGTGAATCAAAGTGTTCTGATTTCGAGTCTGCAAGTTTTGGGAAAAACTTAAACAGAAAATGTATATTGTTCTCAAATTCAAGCTCAATTTTTTTTTTAAACAATTCAGTGGTTGGCCAAACAATGAGTAAAATGACAACTACTGTGTCCTGTATATTGTACTTGTTTGTGCCATAGTGTTTGATGTTGTTTAATTCAATTTAAGTTCAATTTAAAACACATGGGGAGCCACACTGTTGTGTACACTTGATGACATTATTTCAATGAGGAGAAATCATTAGGAAAAGATGATTGTTTATTGATATACAGAATTGAGTTCATCTATTTGGCATTTAGACTCCGATGACCCATTAAAGCAAAATGGAATCCCAGCTATGACAGGAATTAGGGCAGGATTCCCCAGAGTCTAGAGATGCTGGTGGTGTTGGTGAAGAAAAAGATGGAGGCTTGGATGACGTACTGAGTGATTTGGATGAGGTGGAGATAGGGAGAGGGTGGGTTGCACAAATGAGTCTGCAAGAAAGAATGACAGGTAAGCAGTGACATTTAAAGTATGCAAAGTGGAGACTGATTGGCCGGAAGTATGCAGGCAAAAATATGACTGGATGAGAGCAACGATGTCACCTTTGAGTTTGACAGCATGGAAAAGCAGAAGTGATGTGAAGAATAAACTAGCAGCCAAATATGCAGGAAAGCAGACAGAGGAGTGAATACAGATCTTCCTTATCAAACTTAAGCCTAAGCTTCATTTATATACATCCTACTACTAAAAATACTCAAATATGCACCAAATATGTATTCAACTAATGCATAACGTATTTGTTTGAATTAAAAAAAAATCTTATTGTGCAACTTTTTAGTTCTTGCACCATATTGAACTGAAAGTCATCATAATTTGCTACATGGCAGGGAGTGTAGCTCAACTGCAGAATGCCCTGCCTTTTTCTCCCCTGTTGCATGAACTCTTTATGTTATTTTGCACTTTGGTATTCGCCTTTTGAGTTGTTTCAAATTTCACGATAATTAAGGGTGACAGTGTCAAGAGACTAGAGACCAAACAAATTCATATCACAGTGAAGTTGCCAAACTGTCTTGTCATGATATGAATATTTCATAGGTGTATACAAACAGCATGACAAAGGGGTACACAATACTCCTGTTTCTTTTACATAACTTAATTAGCACCCATAAGCAATTAGAATTTCTGATTAGGTAAACAATAAGTTTGAAATGAGTTTTCCATAACCTTTGCATCCCTAACATATGTGTCTCTGTTGAGCAAAAAGCAGAATGAATTGTTGATGCTTGGCATCCATATAAAAAAAAAACCTCATGTGGGTCATGTTTAGCTTTCTCGTCTACTATAAGCAAACACCATTTGAACAAATTTAGTAGAATAAGTTAACAAGCTGTGGAGGAGAAATGCAATCAGCTCCTCTACTCATAGAAGAATAGTTTCACTTACAAGAAATTCAAGACAACACATATACAGTACAGGTAAATTTCTGCATTGATCACAATTGTACAGAGCTGGTGTTTTGCTCCTCGGGTGTTACTGCCAATTCCTTTCTGGGCTCCACTCATGTATTGTGCCTGTTCATCTTAGCTGCTATGATGCCTGACAGCAGCTTCCATGTTGTACTGTTGTGCAGGTTATTGGCTGGTAGTTGGATGGTACCAGTCTGTTCTGGGGATCCCTTGGGGATCAGGACTATCAGGTCTTCAGTCAGCCATTCTGGGTGTGTCTTAGCCATTAGCAGCTGGTTCATTTGTGCTGCCAGGCACTCATAGGATGCAGTCAACTTCTTTAGTCAGTAGGTGTGAATCATATCAGGGCCTGGTGATGTCTAGTTATTCATATGTGAGACTCTCTCCTATGTGCCTGCTACTGTGATGGTTACTGGAGCCTGTTCAGGGAAGTTGCTGTGGTCATGCTCTTAGATCCACTAGCCACTGAGCATTGGTGTTATGTGTTGCATCCTTCTCCCATATGCTCTTCCACTATGCTCTGTCTCCAGCCTTGGTGGGGGCACTGTTCTCATAGAGGCAGTGGCGGCTCCAGAAATATTTTTCTGCAGGTGCTAAGGGGGGGCTAAGCATTTTACTGAGGGTGCTATGAAGGATAATTTTCTTTCAGTTCTCAACAGACACAGACACAAGCTATTTTCTTGGGGGTGCTATGACTTTTCCAGGGGGAGCTATAGCACCCCCTAGCACCCCCCTGGCGCCGCCACTGCATAGAGAACATCTGGTTTATTCTCTTGGCTTATTTCTTCAAACGGTTAGCCAAGGCTGTGAGTCTTTGCAATTTCTAAGGCCTCAGGTATGGATAGCTTTTTGTACTTCTTAGGCACCTATTTCTTCATCACACCTTTCTGCAGCACTGATAGCTGGCTAACTTCCCTGCCTTGATCTTAGCCTCTAGTCTTCTTTTCCATGGAGGCATGCTCCTTGTGGCTGTTCATCTCAAGGATTACTGCTGCTGTATCCATCAGCTGGTTGAGTTCAGTGATGGTTGAATTAGGGATTGTCCATAATGCTGCATTCAAATCTTCTCAATTCAATTTCAATTTCAAACCTTTATTTAACCAGGAAGAAAAACACATTGAGATTAAAATCTTTTTTTCAAGTGTGTCCTGATTATAACAAATATTTCACAGAAAAGTCATACCGGTCAAAAGGATAAATAAATAAAAGAAAAAGAAGAAAAAAAATCTAAAGATCTAAGAAAAAATTATTAAAATTAAACACTCATTGCACTCATTGGCAGGTTATTTAAGAGTGCGTTAAACTCATGTATTGAGACCAAGTCCTTAAGTTTGAGGTCTTTTTGAATTTCATTCCATGTAGAGGGAGCAACAAATTGGAATGCTTTTTTGCCTGTCTCAGTCCTAGCCTTAGGAACAGACAACAACAAACAATCTGAGAGTGTAAGGCCTAGCTCTTTTGTTACAAGTGGGTCTGAAGGTAGGAGGGAAGCAAACCTAGTAAACACTTACAGGGGTTGGACAATGAAACTGAAACACCTGTCATTTTAGTGTGGGAGGTTTCATTGCTAAATTGGACCAGCCTGGTGGCCAGTCTTCATTAAATGCACATTGCACCAGTAAGAGCAGAGTGTGAAGGTTCAATTAGCAGGGTAAGAGCACAGTTTTGCTCAAAGTATTGCAATGCACACAACATTATGGGTGACATACCAGAGTTCAAAAGAGGACAAATTGTTGGCACACGTCTTCCTGGTGCATCTGTGACCAAGACAGCAAGTCTTTGTGATGTATCAAGAGCCACGGTATCCAGGGTAATGTCAGCATACCACCAAGAAGGAAGAACCACATCCAACAGGATTAACTGTGGACGCAAGAGGAAGCTGTCTGAAAGGGATGTTCGGGTGCTAACCCGGATTGTATCCAAAAAACATAAAACCACGGCTGCCCAAATCACGGCAGAATTAAATGTGCACCTCAACTCTCCTGTTTCCACCAAAACTGTCCGTCGGGAACTCCACGGGGTCAATATACATGGCCGGGCTGCTATAGCTAAAACTTGGGTCACTTGTGCCAATGCCAAACGTCGGTTTCAATGGTGCAAGGAGCGCAAATCTTGGGCTGTGGACAATGTGAAACATGTATTGTTCTCTGATGAGTCCACCTTTACTGTTTTCCCCACATCCGGGAGAGTTACGATGTGGAGAAGCCCCAAAGAAGCATACCACCCAGACTGTTGCATGCCCAGAGTGAAGCATGGGGGTGGATCAGTGATGGTTTGAGCTGCCATATCATGGCATTCCCTTGGCCCAATACTTGAGCTAGATGGGCGCGTCACTGCCAAGGACTACCGAACCATTCTGGAGGACCATGTGCATCCAATGGTTCAAACATTGTATCCTGAAGGCGGTGCCGTGTATCAGGATGACAATGCACCAATACACACAGCAAGACTGGTGAAAGATTGGTTTGATGAACATGAAAGTGAAGTTCAACATCTCCCATGGCCTGCACAGTCACCAGATCTAAATATTATTGAGCCACTTTGGGGTGTTTTGGAGGCGCGAGTCAGGAAACGTTTTCCTCCACCAGCATCATGTCGTGACCTGGCCACTATCCTGCAAGAAGAATGGCTTAAAATCCTTCTGACCACTGTGCAGGACTTGTATATGTCATTCCCAAGACGAATTGACCCTGTATTGGCCACAAATATGAGCCCTACACCATACTAATAAATTATTGCGGTCTAAAACCAGGTATTTCAGTTTCATTGTCCAACCCCTGTATATATAAGAACACACCAATGTTTAAATCTGCGAACCTTAAGGGAGGGCCGTCTGACACCGTCATACAACAAACAATGATGAGTAATAGCCTTAGAGATTAAGATAAATCTTAACGCTCCATGATATACAGTATCAAGAGCATGTAGCCTCTTTGATGAAGCGTGCATGTACAGAACATCCCCATAGTCAAGCACAGGAAGAAATGTTGCAGCAACCAGTTTTTTTCTTGCCTCAAATGAAAGACACAATTTTATTCTAAAACAAAAACCCAGCTTGAACTTTATTCTTTTGATTAACTGTTGAATATGAGGAGTGAATGAAAGAGATGCATCTATTAAGATCCCAAGATATCTGTACTCTGATACACATTCTATTTGGGTACCCTGAGATGTAGATATCCGGGGTAGGCTCACAGATTTAGAATTGGAATTATTATTAGAAAACAACCTGACTTTTATTTTGTCCACATTTAAAACAAGTTTTAAGTTGTAAAGATTTTGTTGTACAGTGTCGAAAGCCAGCTGTAATTGAGGAAGTGGACCTAGGACTGACCCTTGTGGTACTCCATTGGTTAAAGTGACTGAAGTTGAAGTTAGCCCCTCAACGTGCACACACTGAGTCCTGTTGGTGAGATAGTTTTCAAACCAATTTAGTGTCTGCTCTGACAAAACCACTTCCACAAGTCTTTGTTTTAAGAGAACATGATCAACAGTGTGGAATGCTTTAGAAAGATCTATAAAAAGAGCAGCACAGTGTTGTTTATTATCAATTTTATTAATACAATCTTTAAAAACTTTAAGAGCAGCTGTTGTTGTACTGTGCATTTTCCTAAAACCTGATTGAAATTCAGTTAAAACATTTTTACGATTAAAAAAAATCCTTAATTTGATGACCAATAAAGGATTCCAAAATCTTAGCTAAAACTGGCAATATGGAGATTGGCCTGTAATTATTTAAAACAGTAGGGTCACCACCCTTGTGGAGGGGGAAAACATAGGCAGATTTCCAGACCTGTGGAATAACATTTGTGACAAGTGAAAGGTTAAAAATATGAGTAAGGGGAAGGGCAATAAAATCTGCAGATAGCTTTAAGAAGTAGGGCTCTAACTTGTCTGGGCCAGCTGATTTTCTAACATCCAAGAGGTGCAGGGCTTTATGTACCTCAGATACACAGACAGAGGAAAAACTAAATTGATCATTTGTTAGACCAGGACAGTCAAAACTGAGGGTAGATGAACCCTGAGTTAGGTGTTGTCCGTCAAACGGTGTCCCAGAAATTTTAAAATGCTCATTGAAACAATCTAGCATTTCAACTTTGTCTGTAATTGTTTGTGAATCCTTAATAACACATGGATGAAGCTCTAAGCTAGGACTATATTCAGAAAAGAGTGTTAATTATTTTCCAAAATTTAGATGGGTTGTTAAGATGGTTTGCTGTTTGAGCTAGGAAATGATCACCCTTAGCTTTTCTTATTTTGGCAGTGCAGGCATTACCAAGCTGTCTAAATACCAGTATGGCCTCTGTTGTCTCTCTTTCACTCATATTCATTGGGCTGCTTTTATTGACATACACACGGATTGCTGCCTGCTAAGTTTCAACTCTGTTGGCATGAATTTCTCAACTGCTGGCTAGAAACACGAGACCCATATGCTCCACTTTGAGAGAAAAATGCTAGCAGTTTTTATTGTGTTAACAGAGCAACTTCATTCATCTACTATATATGTGGTCAATGTGCACCACCATTTTGGGGTGACTGTAGCTAGGGACGTAGAGGAGGTCACCTACTAATCAGAAGGTTGGTGATTCGATCCGTGGCTGCTCCAGTCTGCATGCCAAAGTATCCTTGGGCAAGATACTGAACCCCACGTTGCTCTCTGATGCAACCATCAGAGTGAATGTTGGATCAAAAGCACTTAAGTGTAGAAAGAAGTGCTTGTATGAATGTGTGTGAATGGATGAATGAGTCATGTTGTATAGGACACTTTGAGTGCTCAAAGTAGAGCAGAAAAGCGCTCTATAAGAACCAGTCCATTTTCCACCATGTGAGCACATTCATGAACAAAAAACACAAACTCAGTGTTTGTTGTATGACCAACAGAGATTATGAGGGGTACTCAACACAATGCCAGAACACATGGGTTGAATGAACTGGTTATACTTCCTGTTGTGGTTAACTGGGGGGATTAGATAAGCCTAGAGCATAGTCAAGAACATGTCAATTCCATAATTTTTTAAGGTTCAAGGATCATAGTATAATTCAGTATCACTCTCAACATGTGCAACATAAAGTACTCAAAAGTTTAATTTTCTTCATGAGACATTTTATATATATAAAAAAAAGTGAATTAGTTCTAAAAACATAAAGCTGAGCTGTTAGGAGAGTCATTCATGAAAAGCATTAGACAGAATTTGATCTGTTCATGGTCCTAGATCTGCAGCAACCGGTTGGAAGGTGAAGGGAGACAGGACAAAAGACACAGTGTCAAACAAAGCCAGAGATTAATAATAACTAATGAGTAAATGCAAAGTGGTGTATGAACACAGAGACTGAAACAAGGCGAGTGAAGAAGAAACACTTAGTGCATCATGTCAAGCCCCCTGCAGCCTAATTCAGTGCAACTAAGGGAGCATTCAGGCTCACCTGATCCAGCCCTAACTGTAAGCTTTATCAAAACTGAACTTTTTAAGCCAAATTTTAAAATCTGAGAAGGTTTATGTCTCCTGAATCCAAACTGGGAGCTGGTTCCTCAGAAGAGGAGCCTGAAAACTGAAGTAAGCACAGTGTTACTGGACACCAAGGTAATGCTATCCAGAGTAAGTATCTGGATAGGTACTCTGCTTCTAAGATTTTAGGGCTGAGTACAATAACCTCAGTTTTATCTGGAATCAGGAAAGAGGTCATCCAGGCCATTCCTACAGTTTAACTAATTGGTGTGTGTCATCTGGCTTCATGGATAGATGAAGCTGGGTATCATCTGGATAGCATGTTATACCTTCTAATACTTTTTTCTCTGTATTATTGTAGGGTCTTTGACTTACAATAGTGCCGTGAGGCAACTGTTGTGATTTGACACTATATAAATAAAATTCAATTCAATTGAATTAATAATACTGCCTAATGGAAACATGTATAATGTAAATAGAATTGATCTTAGAATAGAACCCTCTGGAACTCCATAATTAATTTTAGTGTGTGAAGAACACGCCCCATTTACATGAACAATGGGAGTCTACTAGGTAGATATGACTCAAATCAATGCAGCACAGTATGTTTAATAACTATGACATGCTCTAATTTCTGTCATAAAATATTATGGTCAACAGTGTCGAACACTGCTCTGAGGTCTAGCAGGACAAGCAAAGAGTAGAGTTCACTGTCATAGGCCATAAGATTGTTTGTAACCTTTACTAATGCTGTTTCTGGACTCTAATGTATACTGAAATTTGACTGAAACTCTTCAAATAAACCATTCCTCTGCAGATGATCAATTAGCTGCTTTACAACTACTCTTTCAAGAATTTTTGAGATAAGGAAGGTTGGAGGTTGGCCTATAATTAACTAAGACAGCTCGGTCAAGCAATACCTTTAATTAATTTAATTACTATGAACTTAAAGTTATACTTCAAGTTATGTGGTATGTAGCCAGTTAATAGAAATAGATCATATTTAAGACTGAAACATTAATCTATGTAAGGATTTCTTTAAGCGACCTTGTGTCTAAAAGACAAGTTGATAGTTTGGAGAAAGTAACTACTGAGGTTAGAAGATCAACTGCAGAGAAAGAGTCTAAACAAACATCAGTAGTATTGAAAGTAGCTGTACACAATGACATGCCTGTGGGATGGTTATGAATAATCTTTTTTCTAACAGTTAAACTTTATTTGTGAAGAAATTCATGAAGTCATTACAAGTTAAGGTTTAAGGAGTACTCGGCTCAACAGAGGTCGACTCTTTGTCAGCCTGGCTACAGTGCTGAAAAAAACCTGAGGTTGTTCTTATTTTCTTCAATCAGTGATGTTCTAGCTTTATGGAGGACTTTTTATAGAGCAACAAACTCTTTTTCCAGGCTAAAGGAACATATTTTAAATTAGCGAGTAGCAATTTCCTCTCTAGCTTACAGATCGTCTACTTTGAAGCGAGTAATTTATACCAGGGAGTCAAGCACTTTTGATTTAATGCTTCTTTTTTTCTCCAGAGGAGTCATAATTAAACACAGTGAGAATGTAACACTATTAACAAGATAATTGGCGTCTGTGGGAATAGAGTTTAGGTAGCTGCTCTGCTGTGCTCTGGAGGAATTATGCACTTAAGCCTATTTACAGCCCTTTCAGAAAGACATCTACTGTAATAAACTTTATTCCCCACTGGTGTCTTAAGCAATTTTAGGGAATTCCTGTTGAGCTTTTCCATGTTTCCAGATGCTTCACGAGTAACCAACAATAAAAGTGTATTTTCAGTTCATGCTCTGGCTCCTGAGTCCTGCATTTGGGTCCTACCTTGCCCACAACACTGCCAAATTATGAAAAAAGTATTAAAAAGTACACTTGGTACACTTTGGAAAATGTTGATAATTGTGAATCATCCCAAACAGGAAGTGATTCAATACCACAGTGACAGCTAACATCAAGTAAGGTAAGGAAGCAAAACAAAGAAAAGAATGATTGCAAGGCAGAGAGAGTTGCATTGGAAGATAGCAAATGCCTTGCTTGATTTAAATTTAGCCTTTCTATTATTGGCCTGTGTCCAGATAGCTAACCAGTGGTACTGCTATGATACATTTGGTCCCTGCAAGTCCCATTCTGACCACTTGCATGGTGCTCTTTGTGATTTACCACACACCTCAAACAAACATTAACTTCTGGTTTAAACTGGCCTGAATGTCATGTGAAGAATCACTGTTTTCCATTTGAAGAGTTTACAGTTATCTAACCTAAAGGCAGCAAGGAGCAAGGCTGGGAACATGCTTTTTTTTGTTTTGTTTTTTTCCCTTTGCATTCATAGGGCTGTGTTCTTTAAATTTGTCCCCATGATAAGCCTGTTAGTGCAGATTTCAGGAAAAAATTTCAGAAGAAATTGTAACATGTCATAAATGTCAGTGAGTCATCACAAGCCAGTTTAGAACTGATGATTGAAATTTTTTTTCACAATACCAACAGAACCTGAACAATTCCTCAGATTCGCAACTTCCTCCACACCTCATAGATGAAAATCAAGTAGGAAGATCACCATTCTGACACAGTGGAGGAGATGTAGTGCCCATCAGGTAAGCACAAGTGCAAGACAACATAATAGATCTCACAGTAAGATATCTAAAAATGGCCACACTTAAAACAGTACACAAGTAGACAAGAATGACCTTTATTGTCTGATTACCAAATTTAAATTTAAATCTTCTATCATCATCATATATATATATATATATATATATATATATATATATATATATATATATATATATATATATATATATATATATATATATATATATATATATATGGAAGTCCCCCAGGATCTTAGCTCTGTTGTTCCAGGTCATACTCGGCACAGATGTTCCTGTATACTATGCTGGCCACTTGGTTATGGCATTACATGTATGCCCTGCCTGCTAGCATCTTGCACCCTGCTGTTATGTGCTGGATTGTCTCAGGGGCATCTCTGCACAGTCTGCACTTGGGGTCTTGCCTTGTGTGGTAGACCCCAGCCATAGCAATCTTATACTCAGAGCTTGCTCTAGTGCTGCCATGATTAGCGCCTCTGTGCTGTCTGTCAGTCCAGCTTTCTCAGTGTCAGCCACTTCTTCTATCTGCTGGTGGTACATGCCGTGCAGAGGCCTGTCCTTCGATGATCTTTGTTGTTTCATCTAGGATAGTGGTTCTGACACTCACTAGTCCTTGGCCACCTTCCTTCTGCTTAGCGTACAGTTGCAGGGTGCTGGATGTGGGGTGAAAAACCCTCCATGCATGGTAAGGAGCTTTCTTGTCTTAACATCAGTGGCTTCTATTTCCTCATTTGGCCAGCTTATTATCCCAGCAGGGTATCTGACAACTGGTAGGGCATAGGTGTTGATAGCCCGGATCTTGTCCTTCCCATTCAGCTGACTCTTCAGGACTTGCCTTACGCTCTGCAGGCACTTGGAAGTTGCAGCTTTCCTAGCAGCCTCTTCGTGGTTCCTATTTGCCTGTGGGATTCCAAGGTACTTATAGCTGTCCTCAGTGTCTGCAATGTTGCCTTCTTGTAGCCTTCTCAGTTCTGACTACTGTTCCTCTCTTAGTTACCGTCTGACTACATTTCTCCAGTCCAAATGACATTCCAATATCATTGCTGTAGAGCCTGGTGGTGTGGATCAGTGAATCGATATCTCGTTCACTCTTAGCATACAGCTTGATGTCATCCATGTACAAGAGGTGGCTGATGTTTGCTTCATTCTGTAGTCTGTATCCGTAGCCAGTCTTGTTGATGATCTGGCTGAGGGGATTCAGGCCTATGCAGAACAGGAGTGGGGACAGGGAATCTTCTTGGTCAATCCCACACTTGGATGTTGACTTGTGCGATGGGCTTGGAGTTGGCCTCTAGTGTTGTTCTCCACATACCCATTGAGTTCTTGATGAAGGCTCTGTTGATCTTATACAGTTCTAGGCATTCCAGAATCCATGTGTGCGGCATTGAGTCATAGGCTTTCTTGTAGTCAATCCAGGCGGTGCACAGGTTGGTCAGTCAGGTCTTACAGTCTCAAGTGACTGCTCTATCTAATAGTAGCTGGTGTTTTGCTCCCCTGGTCCCCTGCCTATCGCTTTTTGGGCCTCGCTCATGTATTGTGCCACATGCCTACCCATCTTGGCTGCTATAATGCCTGACAGGAGTTTCCATGTTGTACTGAGGCAGGTTATGGGCTGGTAGTTGGATGGGACTGGTCCCTTCTGTGGGTCCTTGGGGATCAGGACTGTCCGGCCCTCAGTCAGCCATTCTGGGTGTGTCTTAGCCTCTAGCAGCTGATTCATTTGTGCTCCCAGGCACTCATGGTGTGCAGTTAACCTCTTCAGCGAGTAGGTGTGAATCATATCAGGGCCTGGTGCTGGCCAGCTCTTCATATGTGAGACTCTTTCTTGAATGTCTGCTATTGTGATGGTTACTGGGGCCTGTTCAGGGAGGTTGCTGTGGTCTGCTCTTAGATCCACTAGCCACTGAGCACTGGTATTGTGTGACACATCCTTCTCCCATATGCTCTTCCAGTATTGCTCCATCTCCAGCCTTGGTGGGGGTGCTGTTCTCATATTGTTCCCCTGCCACTGAGAGTATACCTTAGATGATTCAGTGGAGAATATCCAGTTCATTTTCCTGGCTTCTATCTCTCTGGTATACCTCTTTAGGCAGCTAGCCAAAGCTGTGAGTCTTTGCTTGGCAGTCTCTAAGGCCTCAGGTATGGACAGCCTATTGTATTTCTTAGGCACCACTTCCTTCATTACACCTTTCTTCAACTCTGAGAGCTGGATAACTTCCCTCCGTGCTGCTTTGATCTTAGCCGCTAGTTCTCATTTCCATGGAGGGTACTGCTCCTTATTGCTGTTCATCTTATAGCCAAGCATCTCAAGGATCACTGCTGCTGTGGTATACATCAACTGATTGGTTTCAGTGATCGTAGTGGTAGGGATTGTCCATAGTGCTGTATTCGCATCTTC
>JAMQGT020012722.1:0-78698 GCA_024447675.2 Pterophyllum scalare | reverse complement strand
CTGAGGCATTCCCAGGCAAGCCGAGGGGTATAATCTCTCCAGTGTCCTGGGTCTGCCACAGGGCCTCCTCCCAGTACAGATCTGCCCAGACAGATCACCCAAGAGGCGCCCAGGAGGCATCCTATTCAGATGCCCAAAACACCCTCAACTGGCTCCTTTCAATGTGAAGGAGTAGCAGCTCTGCCTTGAACCCCTCTCGAGTGGCTGCGTTCTTCACCCTATCTCTAAGGGAGAGGCCAGCCACCCTTCAGAGAAAGCTTTAGAATTAATTGAGCTACACAAAAACACCACTGTGCTCTGGAACAGGAACAGGAAGTGATACAATACTGCAGTGAGAGCCAACACCAAGTTGTGCTCTTCATGTTCACCTTCACTCTCTGGTTAAATTTAGGCACTAAAAAGTACTTTGTTGTGGTACCAGCATACCTCTATGTTAAAAACGAACTTGTTGGGAGTAAGACACGGCCTTGTTATAGCCACAGAACAGTGAAACAGGGCACAGATGCCAAAGGACACCTACATAAAGGAGCCATATCCTCACCCTTGACAAAACTGCATTAATTGATGCCGCTGGCATTAAAAAAAAATAAGAAAGAAATCTGTAAGTTGGAAGTTTTTGATCCTGCACCACACTTCATAGTCATATCTCAAAAAACAAGGAATTATGTTTTATTTGTATGAATGATCTAGACAGCGCTGATGGCCAAAGGTGCAATTTAAAACAGTTTTTAAAAAGCCTAATTGTAAAGAATGAAAAAGTCTTTGATAGCTTGCCAAATTTCTTTTCCCACCACAGAACTGAATGAATGACACTGGAGATGAACTATGAGTTAAAAACAATTATGGTGCTGATGAGTTTCACAAGTAGTACCTGATATTTTATCATTCACCACCTATTTGTTAAGCCCATGCTTTATTGGGTTAGGACTTGAACATTTAGGGGAATATCATTCTTACAAGGCGTGCTTTTTTCATGCGTGATTATGAAGTGATGAAGGAAAACAATAACACAAAGGGAACACTGAGAGATGGTGTGGATGCTTGGATCAGGACAAATAAACACAATGAGATGGGGAGACGATGCAATGCAGAGAAGCAATCATTCAAATGAAAGCCCCTCGGAGGTGTGTTCTTTATTGAGTTCACCCTTTTTTTCTGTTGCAAGCCCATCTGCTGCAGCAATAATAGAGAGAATGTGTTAGTTGATTAGCTACCTGCCGTGCAATGGTGATACATAATATAGAGGAATACACTTATCAAAACATTCAAAATGGAACTGATAATTTTGGGGAAAAATGGAAGTGGATGACAAAAGGATTCAGAAGGAAGAGGAAGGGAGGAGGGTGCATTTTTTTTGGTGGGGGGCGGAGGGGGGGGTTGCTGGATAACACAGAACAAAATTTCTTTCCTTGACAGAAGCAGAGATGAATATAAAAGAGTAGGGAGAGAGGAAAGAAATGAAGAAGGGATTGAGAATGGAAGAGAGAAGAGAGCTGAAGAACAAAACTGGGGGAAAACGCCGGGTCTTTGTAGTGCAGTATTGGTGGCTCTTCTTCTTCCGTGCCTGGTTCAGTTGCAGTGACCTAGAGCAATTCTTGAACAAATAAGATTGCCTTTGTGTGTGCATTATTTTCTGTTGACATTTGCTAAGCGCTAGAGCTCCTGGCCATGGGAGATAGATGAGGGCCCTAAAATGCCTCTGTATCTGCCAGGGCCTTTCATGTTACCTTGAGAGCAGCGCTTGTCTGTGTGTGCGCCTGTGTGTGTAAGAGAGAGGAGAGACAAGAAGAAAAAGCAATGTGATTGCTGTTCAGTAGAAATCCACCGGAGCTTTGTTTCTGACAGCTGAAGGTAAAGGTTATTGCGCTGCTTTCCTCCCTCTGCTGTTGTCTGCTGTTTTGGTGGAAAATGGGGATAGAAATACTGTATTTTTCCAGGTGACAGCTCAGTGGAAGTGTCCTCCCATAGACGTTCACCTATGGGCTAGATAATAGAGCTTAGACAGAATCTTCATATGTGCTTATGTGACTTTGACCTGCAATCAAAGCACACATTCCTTCACAGTCCATAATGACTCTGATGTGTTTAGGTGCCACAGGTTGTTGGGATGTGAAAACTCTCAATTATATATCAGTCAACAACCAGTAGCTGTAAATAAAAATGTGCTGAACCCAGATAAAATAAAATGCCAAAGAAATAGAGAAAGATGTTACCTAATCAAAGTTATCCCATATTATGTTGAACTGTCGAGCCATTCCCAAATTTAAGAATGCTGTAGCCCAAACCGATCTGTGAAAATCTCCTCCTTTCTTTCTTTCTTTCTTTCTTTCTTTCTTTCTTTCTTTCTTTCTTTCTTTCTTTCTTTCTTTCTTTCTTTCTTTCTTTCTTTCTTTCTTTCTTTTTTAAATAGAGCCTAAATAGAGAAACATACAAGTATTTATATATTCATGGTAAATGAAAACAAAAGTACAAAATGTACAATCAATATAGTACTATTAATTTGTTGTAAAATAACTGTCAGAGCCCACCTGCAGTAACATGCAGGCCCACTAGGGGGCTGACACCCACAATTTGGCCATCACTATAATGTTTTAGGCTGGAATATATGATCTATCCTTCTACAGTTATCACAGGCACACACGTCTGGCTGCAAGGGCCCCAGTCAGAGAAAGTTGTCTTCTAGGGTGGGTGACCTTAAAGTTTGCTTCAAACAGAGGATAAACTGAGGAGCTGCTTCATTTATATGATAAATAAGGATTATTGTGAACTGTGAATGAGATAAACATAGCCAAGCAGAGTCCAGGAATAAAAATATGGAACTGGAAATGAACACAATACATTGGTCCCATTTAAGATATTGAGTAGCATTTAAATAACACTGTAATCCTAATTGACCATTCAAAGTGCTTTACATACATAATCTGTACACATTATCTAGCTCACACCCATGGCCAATGACTTGGACTGAAGCCATGGGACCTGAAGGAAACCCACACAAGCCCGGAGAGAGCACATAAAGAAAATCCCAGCTGGCCAGGAGAGGCAAACCAGGATCCTTCTTGCAAATTCAAACTTAATAAAAATCTTTGTATTAACATGTAAAATATTTTCTTTCATAGGGTGTAAAGAGTTTTTCTAACATTGCTTTGTTTGACTTAATCAGTATTAATCTCTGGCTCTGTTCCACAGATCTCTTTTTCCCCTCTCTCTCCCCTCACTCCCAGCCAGTTACACCAGCTGCCTGCCCCTCCCTGAGCCTGGTTCTGCTGGAGGTTTCTTCCTGTTGAAAGGGAGTTTTTCCTTCCCACTGTCACCAAGTGCTAGGGGGTCATTTTGATTGTTGGGTTTTCTCTGTAATTATTGTAGGGTCTTTACGTTACAATATAAAGTGTCCAGAGGAGACTGTTGTTGTGATTTACACATATACATTGTATCCCGCCTTTTCTTCAAAAACCAGATTCTAGTTATATCCATAGTTGTTTTGGCTCTAAAATAAAACAAATTGGTCAACTCATAATCTTTCAGCTGGTTTACTATGCCTGTATGTGGCCACATATGCGTGTTCTAGGTGTTTTCTTCAGTTTGAAAGTGGAAGTAGGCTTACAAGGGAGAGAAGAACTCAAGACAGATGTTGCACAGCTGAGAGTGAGGAGTTATAAATAACACTGAATCTACCAAAGGGTCTGTAACTGCAGGGTTTCAGGTCTTTACTTTTGTTATGTAGGAGAAGCTTTCCACAAAGTCTTTTGGAACAGATTGGCTTCATTTTTTTGAGTCCTCGGGGTTTGTCTTGATACACATGGACTATCCTTTGCTGTTGGTGGAGTAATGCACTTCCCATAAGAATATTTCCCACATTGTCCACATCAGGAGGCAGACAGGGTGGAGGAGGAGTCACAGCGCTGTTACTCATGAGAAAGGGTTTCCACTTTGATTGATTTGATTTTTTGAGTTTGTTTTCACACGTCTCACATGCTGTTACCCAGCAGATCGTGATTTAGCTTAAATTATGTTAACCTGCAAAATTAAAACCTAAGCTGAAGCGTAGACAGTGCATTAATTGTACAGTACAGCACATGCACTTCAATAGCTGGCTGCTGGTTTTATTGCTGTTTTTATCTCTTAGTATATTCATATTTTACTCGATTGTTTTAAACTTTATTTGCACTACTTCCTTCCAGGTGAGACACCATTTAGTTTCTGGTGTACCTTGAATATGAGCCCCTCTTATGATCCTTTGGCTTTGTTTGTTTTTGTTTTTCAGTTTCTTTGCACAGAGAAATACAGCAGTCATATCTCCACTGCACAGTTGGTGGGGTTCTTCCATTATGTCCTACTGGACTACATTACATTGTATAGATGTTGTTTGTCAGTGGAACCATGCATTTAAAACTTCAATTGCCAATCATCCACAAAGTCAGCTTGTTGTATTGGATTACTTTGTTTTACCCAGGTGCTTACATTATTGTGTCCAAGCATTGTGAAAAAGGATGAACATGCACACACTTTTGCAAACGCACACACACACACACACACACACACACACACACACACACACACATTAAAAGCCTATCCTTGTCTCCTCTCTCAGGGGTCTTTTAGGTTCTGTCTTAAAGTTTCCAGACACTAATAGGCTTAGAAACCACTAGCAGTGGATTAAGGGCAGAAAGAGAGGCGAGCCACCTCACTGTGTTCTCCTCTTGTTTCCCTCTTAGATCAAAAGAGGCACAAGCTTCATCTGTGGCTTCGTTGGAAGGAGACATGGGCTCCCTGGCTGTCCATTTGAAGAGGGTGACATGCAGTGATCTAGTTCCTCTTCCCAGGTCTGTCTAATTACCGGCTTGATCACTGGCCTGACCTTTCACATTCAAGCTGGACAGAAGAAAGTGCCGCCACCTTGATAGAGCTGGATAATAAGAACAGGAGGATGGAAAGGGGGGAGATGTCTGATAGTGTGAGGGGGAAAAAAAGAGAGAGAAAGGGCCTGCAAGACCATTTGGTAATTGCACCTTTTTATCCTTTGAGGAAGTAATGAAATGACCCATGTCCCTCTGAGCTTTCTTTTTTATGTGTTTTGCACTCCATTCACTCTATTGTCCTTAAATCCTTCAGTGATTTTTTTAAAATCTATTTTAGATTTTACAGAAATAGCCGGGAAATAGTGATTGTCAGTGTCAAACGCATGCTGATTATTGACATCGGAGTTGTTTAGAATGGTGAGATTTGCACCTCCTTATTTTGAAGTTATGCACCAGGGCTACTCTCTGTGACACCCTGCCATGTCCTGGAAAAAATGTTACACACATGGTTTACTACCTTTGTAATTGATGGTGCAGCTTTATGGTGCAAAGAATGACGATACACCCTAACATGATGATCATTCGTTGCATCGATCACAAGTTAGAACCTGTGGTCCATGGTACTTTGGAACCTTAAAGATAAGAATGTGAAACTCAATATTTTGTATTAATAATAATATATTATTTCAATAAAATTACAAAAACTGGACTGTGAATTAACATGTCTAATGTAAAATAACATGAAAAACCTGTACCTGTGAATAAACTTTTTACAGTAATGAATTTTTTTTCCATCATAAAGACTAAAAATATAGTTACAAATTTAACATAATTTCACAAATATGCTATGTTTATTTGAAAGATAAAAGTCTTAAATTCTAGTTTAATGCTGTAAATACATATCTAAACATTGATACATTAACTGAAAATGACAAGTTATGTCATACACTGTAAAAGGAGTGTAGTTTCTGTAATTTTACATAGATTTCTTTGTTAATTAACACATATATTGTGTAGTCATGGAGGTTTTCACCATAAGAATGGTGGGAAAAAATTATAGAAATGCTTATGTCATGAGCACCTACCACGACCCACACATACATCTACAATACATTACTGTCCTGTATGGGTTTGTAGTCGTCATCGATTTTTGCTAGATTATCTCTGATTTTCATATAAATGTTATGATGTTATGGTCCAAAGTTTGAACATATACAATGATTGCTGTGACCTTCATATATCAAATACTTTAATACAATCAATCGGTTTAATAATGTCAAATACTTTTCAAGATATGTTCTTTCTTTCAGGCTCTTTGTTTGTTTGCACTTTGAAATACTGACACAATATTTGAACATGAATATCACAAAAACTATGAAGGATAAAATCCTGAAATTTTCACTGGGCTTTCCTGCCATCAAAATGAATCAGGATCTGACATCAAAAATGTTTGAGTATTGACTAGTTAAAATATGAAAGAAAAGTCCTGCCCTCCTGAAAAGTCCCATATTGATGCACACATTAATAAAAAACTTCAGATTTGCAACAAACAATTACTGATCATTTCTGAGTAGTATGTAGTTGAATTTCACAATACTTCAAAATGAAGCATGTGGAATACTTTTCAACATGTAGCCTCAGTTGAAGTCAGTGCCCTACCCACATGGCCTCACTGAACTCCTCCCACACCTGAGTTTTTGCTTTGGCCACCGCCTGACACCCGTCAGCTGCCTCCGGAGTTTCACAAGCTTACCAAGCTCAATAGGATATACAGTGGTGTGAAAAAGTGTTTGCCCCCTTCCTCATTTCCTGTTTTTTTGCATGTTTGTCACACTTAAGTGTTTCGGAACATCAAACCAATTTAAACAATAGTCAAGGACAACACAAGTAAACACAAAATGCAATTTGTAAATGAAGGTGTTTATTATTAAAGGTGAAAAAAAATCCAAACCATCATGGCCCTGTGTGAAAAAGTGATTGCCCCCTAAACCTAATAACTGGTTGGGCCACCCTTAGCAGCAACAACTGCAACCAAGCGTTTGCGATAACTTGCAATGAGGCTTTTACAGCGTTCTGGAGGAATTTTGGCCCACTCATCTTTGCAGAATTGTCCTAATTCAGTTACATTAGAGGGTTTTCGAGCATGAACGGCCTTTTTAAGGTCATACCACAACATCTCAATAGGATTCAGGTCAGGACTTTGGCTAGGCCACTCCAAAGTCTTCATTTTGTTTTTCTTCAGCCATTCAGTGGTGGACTTGCTGGTGTGTTTAGGATCATTGTCCTGCTGCAGAACCCAAGTTCGTTTCAGCTCGAGTACACGAACAGATGGTCGGACATTCTCCTTCAGGATCTCTTGGTAGACAGCAGAATTCATAGTTCCATTTATCACAGCAAGTCTTCCAGGTCCTGACGCAGCAAAACAGCCCCAGACCATCACACTACCACCACCATATTTTACTGTTGGTATAATGTTCTTTTTCTGAAATGCAGTGTTCCTTTTACACCAGATGTAATGGGACACACACCTTCCAAAGAGTTCCACTTTTGTCTCATCGGTCCACAGAATGTTTTCCCAAAAGTCTTGGGGATCATCAAGATGTGTTTTGGAAAAATTGAGACGAGCTTTAATGTTCTTTTTGCTCAGCAGTGGTTTTCTCCTTGGAACTCTGCCATGCAGGCCATTTTTGCCCAGTCTTTTTCTGATGGTGGAGGCATGAACGCTGACCTTAACTGAGGCAAGTGAGGCCTGCAGTTCTTTGGACGTTGTTGTGGGGTCTTTTGTGACCTCTTGGATGAGTCGTCGCTGCGCTCTTGGGGTAATTTTGGGCGGCCGGCCACTCCTGGGAAGGTTCACCACTGTTCCATGTCTTCGCCATTTGTGGATAATGGCTCTCACTGTGGTTCGCTGGATTCCCAAAGCTTTGGAAATGGCTTTATAACCCTTTCCAGACTGATATATCTCAATTACTTTCTTTCTCAATTGTTCCTGAATTTCTTTGGATCTCGGCATGATGTGTAGCTTTTAAGGATCTTCTGGTGGACCTTACTGTGTCAGGCAGCTCCTATTTAAGTGATGTCTTGATTGAGAACAGGTGTGGCAATAATCAGGCCTGGGTGTGGCTAGAGAAATTGAACTCAGGTGTGAGAAACCACAGTTATAGTATGTTTTAACAAGGGGGCAATCACTTTTTCACACAGGGCCATGATGGTTTGGATTTTTTTTCACCTTTAATAATAAACACCTTCATTTACAAATTGCATTTTGTGTTTACTTGTGTTGTCCTTGACTATTGTTTGAATTGGTTTGATGTTCCGAAACACTTAAGTGTGACAAACATGCAAAAAAACAGGAAATGAGGAAGGGGGCAAACACTTTTTCACACCACTGTATATATATATATATATATATATATATATATATATATATATATATATATATATATATATATATATATATATATATATACTGCTCAAAAAAATAAAGGGAACACTTAAACAACACAATATAACTCCAAGTAAATCAAACTTCTGTGAAATCAAACTGTCCACTTAGGAAGCAACACTGATTGACAATCAATTTCACATGCTGTTGTGCAATTGGAATAGACAACAGGTGGAAATTATTGGCAATTAGCAAGACACACTCAATAAAGGAGTGGTTCTGCAGGTCCCCACCTGCAGAACCACTCCTTTATTCCAGTGTGTCTTGCTAATTGCCAGTAATAGTTTCCGCCTGTTGTCTATTCCAATTGCACAGACACATGTGAAATTGATTGTCGATCAGTGTTGCCTTCCTAAAGTGGAGCAGGTTGATTTCAGCAGAAGTTTGATTTACTTGGAGTTATATTGTGTTGTTTAAGTGTTCCCTTTATTTTTTTGAAGAGTATATATATATATATATATATATATATATATATATATATATATATACATATATATATATATATATATATATATACAGTGGTGTGAAAAAGTGTTTGCCCCCTTCCTCATTTCCTGTTTTTTTGCATGTTTGTCACACTTAAGTGTTTCGGAACATCAAACCAATTTAAACAATAGTCAAGGACAACACAAGTAAACACAAAATGCAATTTGTAAATGAAGGTGTTTATTATTAAAGGTGAAAAAAAATCCAAACCATCATGGCCCTGTGTGAAAAAGTGATTGCCCCCTTGTTAAAACATACTATAACTGTGGTTTTTCACACCTGAGTTCAATTTCTCTAGCCACACCCAGGCCTGATTATTGCCACACCTGTTCTCAATCAAGACATCACTTAAATAGGAGCTGCCTGACACAGTAAGGTCCACCAGAAGATCCTTAAAAGCTACACATCATGCCGAGATCCAAAGAAATTCAGGAACAATTGAGAAAGAAAGTAATTGAGATATATCAGTCTGGAAAGGGTTATAAAGCCATTTCCAAAGCTTTGGGAATCCAGCGAACCACAGTGAGAGCCATTATCCACAAATGGCGAAGACATGGAACAGTGGTGAACCTTCCCAGGAGTGGCCGGCCGCCCAAAATTACCCCAAGAGCGCAGCGACGACTCATCCAAGAGGTCACAAAAGACCCCACAACAACGTCCAAAGAACTGCAGGCCTCACTTGCCTCAGTTAAGGTCAGCGTTCATGCCTCCACCATCAGAAAAAGACTGGGCAAAAATGGCCTGCATGGCAGAGTTCCAAGGAGAAAACCACTGCTGAGCAAAAAGAACATTAAAGCTCGTCTCAATTTTTCCAAAACACATCTTGATGATCCCCAAGACTTTTGGGAAAACATTCTGTGGACCGATGAGACAAAAGTGGAACTCTTTGGAAGGTGTGTGTCCCATTACATCTGGTGTAAAAGGAACACTGCATTTCAGAAAAAGAACATTATACCAACAGTAAAATATGGTGGTGGTAGTGTGATGGTCTGGGGCTGTTTTGCTGCGTCAGGACCTGGAAGACTTGCTGTGATAAATGGAACTATGAATTCTGCTGTCTACCAAGAGATCCTGAAGGAGAATGTCCGACCATCTGTTCGTGTACTCGAGCTGAAACGAACTTGGGTTCTGCAGCAGGACAATGATCCTAAACACACCAGCAAGTCCACCACTGAATGGCTGAAGAAAAACAAAATGAAGATTTTGGAGTGGCCTAGCCAAAGTCCTGACCTGAATCCTATTGAGATGTTGTGGTATGACCTTAAAAAGGCCGTTCATGCTCGAAAACCCTCTAATGTAACTGAATTAGGACAATTCTGCAAAGATGAGTGGGCCAAAATTCCTCCAGAACGCTGTAAAAGCCTCATTGCAAGTTATCGCAAACGCTTGGTTGCAGTTGTTGCTGCTAAGGGTGGCCCAACCAGTTATTAGGTTTAGGGGGCAATCACTTTTTCACACAGGGCCATGATGGTTTGGATTTTTTTTCACCTTTAATAATAAACACCTTCATTTACAAATTGCATTTTGTGTTTACTTGTGTTGTCCTTGACTATTGTTTGAATTGGTTTGATGTTCCGAAACACTTAAGTGTGACAAACATGCAAAAAAACAGGAAATGAGGAAGGGGGCAAACACTTTTTCACACCACTGTATATCCTATTGAGCTTGGTAAGCTTGTGAAACTCCGGAGGCAGCTGACGGGTGTCAGGCGGTGGCCAAAGCAAAAACTCAGGTGTGGGAGGAGTTCAGTGAGGCCATGTGGGTAGGGCACTGACTTCAACTGAGGCTACATGTTGAAAAGTATTCCACATGCTTCATTTTGAAGTATTGTGAAATTCAACTACATACTACTCAGAAATGATCAGTAATTGTTTGTTGCAAATCTGAAGTTTTTTATTAATGTGTGCATCAATATGGGACTTTTCAGGAGGGCAGGACTTTTCTTTCATATTTTAACTAGTCAATACTCAAACATTTTTGATGTCAGATCCTGATTCATTTTGATGGCAGGAAAGCCCAGTGAAAATTTCAGGATTTTATCCTTCATAGTTTTTGTGATATTCATGTTCAAATATTGTGTCAGTATTTCAAAGTGCAAACAAACAAAGAGCCTGAAAGAAAGAACATATCTTGAAAAGTATTTGACATTATTAAACCGATTGATTGTATTAAAGTATTTGATATATGAAGGTCACAGCAATCATTGTATATGTTCAAACTTTGGACCATAACATCATAACATTTATATGAAAATCAGAGATAATCTAGCAAAAATCGATGACGACTACAAACCCATACAGGACAGTAATGTATTGTAGATGTATGTGTGGGTCGTGGTAGGTGCTCATGACATAAGCATTTCTATAATTTTTTCACCATTCTTATGGTGAAAACCTCCATGACTACACAATATATGTGTTAATTAACAAAGAAATCTATGTAAAATTACAGAAACTACACTCCTTTTACAGTGTATGACATAACTTGTCATTTTCAGTTAATGTATCAATGTTTAGATATGTATTTACAGCATTAAACTAGAATTTAAGACTTTTATCTTTCAAATAAACATAGCATATTTGTGAAATTATGTTAAATTTGTAACTATATTTTTAGTCTTTTTTATGATGGAAAAAAAATTCATTACTGTAAAAAGTTTATTCACAGGTACAGGTTTTTCATGTTATTTTACGTTCAGACATGTTAATTCACAGTCCAGTTTTTGTAATTTTATTGAAATAATATATTATTATTAATACAAAATATTGAGTTTCACATTCTTATCTTTAAGGTTCCAAAGTCCCATGGACCACAGGTTCTAACTTGTGATCGATGCAACGAATGATCATCATGTTAGGCTGTATCGTCATTCTCTTGCACCATAAAGCTGCACCATCAATTACAAAGGTAGTAAACCATGTGTGTAACATTTTTTCCAGGACATGGCAGGGTGTCACAGAGAGTAGCCCTGGTGCATAACTTCAAAATAAGGAGGTGCAAATCTCACCATTCTAAACAACTCCGATGTCAATAATCAGCATGCGTTTGACACTGACAATCACTATTTCCCGGCTATTTCTGTAAAATCTAAAATAGATTTTTAAAAAAATCACTGAAGGATTTAAGGACAATAGAGTGAATGGAGTGCAAAACACATAAAAAAGAAAGCTCAGAGGGACATGGGTCATTTCATTACTTCCTCAAAGGATAAAAAGGTGCAATTACCAAATGGTCTTGCAGGCCCTTTCTCTCTTCTTTTCCCCCTCACACTATCAGACATCTCCCCCCTTTCCATCCTCCTGTTCTTATTATCCAGCTCTATCAAGGTGGCGGCACTTTCTTCTGTCCAGCTTGAATGTGAAAGGTCAGGCCAGTGATCAAGCCGGTAATTAGACAGACCTGGGAAGAGGAACTAGATCACTGCATGTCACCCTCTTCAAATGGACAGCCAGGGAGCCCATGTCTCCTTCCAACGAAGCCACAGATGAAGCTTGTGCCTCTTTTGATCTAAGAGGGAAACAAGAGGAGAACACAGTGAGGTGGCTCGCCTCTCTTTCTGCCCTTAATCCACTGCTAGTGGTTTCTAAGCCTATTAGTGTCTGGAAACTTTAAGACAGAACCTAAAAGACCCCTGAGAGAGGAGACAAGGATAGGCTTTTAATGTGTGTGTGTGTGTGTGTGTGTGTGTGTGTGTGTGTGTGTGTGTGCGTTTGCAAAAGTGTGTGCATGTTCATCCTTTTTCACAATGCTTGGACACAATAATGTAAGCACCTGGGTAAAACAAAGTAATCCAATACAACAAGCTGACTTTGTGGATGATTGGCAATTGAAGTTTTAAATGCATGGTTCCACTGACAAACAACATCTATACAATGTAATGTAGTCCAGTAGGACATAATGGAAGAACCCCACCAACTGTGCAGTGGAGATATGACTGCTGTATTTCTCTGTGCAAAGAAACTGAAAAACAAAAACAAACAAAGCCAAAGGATCATAAGAGGGGCTCATATTCAAGGTACACCAGAAACTAAATGGTGTCTCACCTGGAAGGAAGTAGTGCAAATAAAGTTTAAAACAATCGAGTAAAATATGAATATACTAAGAGATAAAAACAGCAATAAAACCAGCAGCCAGCTATTGAAGTGCATGTGCTGTACTGTACAATTAATGCACTGTCTACGCTTCAGCTTAGGTTTTAATTTTGCAGGTTAACATAATTTAAGCTAAATCACGATCTGCTGGGTAACAGCATGTGAGACGTGTGAAACAAACTCAAAAAATCAAATCAATCAAAGTGGAAACCCTTTCTCATGAGTAACAGCGCTGTGACTCCTCCTCCACCCTGTCTGCCTCCTGATGTGGACAATGTGGGAAATATTCTTATGGGAAGTGCATTACTCCACCAACAGCAAAGGATAGTCCATGTGTATCAAGACAAACCCCGAGGACTCAAAAAAATGAAGCCAATCTGTTCCAAAAGACTTTGTGGAAAGCTTCTCCTACATAACAAAAGTAAAGACCTGAAACCCTGCAGTTACAGACCCTTTGGTAGATTCAGTGTTATTTATAACTCCTCACTCTCAGCTGTGCAACATCTGTCTTGAGTTCTTTCTCTCCCTTGTAAGCCTACTTCCACTTTCAAACTGAAGAAAACACCTAGAACACGCATATGTGGCCACATACAGGCATAGTAAACCAGCTGACAGATTATGAGTTGACCAATTTGTTTCTATTTTAGAGCCAAAACAACTATGGATATAACTAGAATCTGGTTTTTGAAGAAAAGGCGGGGTACAATGTATATGTGTAAATCACAACAACAGTCTCCTCTGGACACTTTATATTGTAACGTAAAGACCCTACAATAATTACAGAGAAAACCCAACAATCAAAATGACCCCCTAGCACTTGGTGACAGTGGGAAGGAAAAACTCCCTTTCAACAGGAAGAAACCTCCAGCAGAACCAGGCTCAGGGAGGGGCAGGCAGCTGCTGTAACTGGCTGGGAGTGAGGGAGAGAGAGGGGAAAAAGAGATCTGTGGAGCAGAGCCAGAGATTAATACTGATTAAGTCAAACAAAGCAATGTTAGAAAAAGTTGTTACACCCTATGAAAGAAAATATTTTACATGTTAATACAAGATTTTTATTAAGTTTGAATTTGCAGAAGGATCCTGGTTTGCCTCTCCTGGCCAGCTGGGACTTTCTGTATGTGCTCTCTCCGGGCTTGTGTGGGTTTCCTTCAGGTCCCATGGCTTCAGTCCAAGTCATTGGCCATGGGTGTGAGCTAGATAATGTGTACAGATTATGTATGTAAAGCACTTTGAATGGTCAATTAGGATTACAGTGTTATTTAAATGCTACTCAATATCTTAAATGGGACCAATGTATTGTGTTCATTTCCAGTTCCATATTTTTATTCCTGGACTCTGCTTGGCTATGTTTATCTCATTCACAGTTCACAATAATCCTTATTTATCATATAAATGAAGCAGCTCCTCAGTTTATCCTCTGTTTGAAGCAAACTTTAAGGTCACCCACCCTAGAAGACAACTTTCTCTGACTGGGGCCCTTGCAGCCAGACGTGTGTGCCTGTGATAACTGTAGAAGGATAGATCATATATTCCAGCCTAAAACATTATGGTGATGGCCAAATTGTGGGTGTCAGCCCCCTAGTGGGTCTGGATGTTACTGCAGGTGGGCTCTGACAGTTATTTTACAACAAATTAATAGTACTATATTGATTGTACATTTTTTACTTTTGTTTTAATTTACCATGAATATATAAATACTTGTATGTTTCTCTATTTAGGCTCTATTTAAAAAAGAAAGAAAGAAAGAAAGAAAGAAAGAAAGAAAGAAGAAAGAAAGAAAGAAAGAAAGAAAGAAAGAAAGAAAGAAAGAAAGAAAGAAAGAAAGGAGATTTTCACAGATCGGTTTGGGCTACAGCATTCTTAAATTTGGGAATGGCTCGACAGTTCAACATAATATGGGATAACTTTGATTAGGTAACATCTTTTCTCTATTTCTTTGGCATTTTATTTTATCTGGGTTCAGCACATTTTTATTTACAGCTACTGGTTGTTGACTGATATATAATTGAGAGTTTTCACATCCCAACAACCTGTGGCACCTAAACACATCAGAGTCATTATGGACTGTGAAGGAATGTGTGTTTTGATTGCAGGTCAAAGTCACATAAGCACATATGAGATTCTGTCTAAGCTCTATTATCTAGCCCATAGGTGAACGTCTATGGGAGGACACTTCCACTGAGCTGTCACCTGGAAAAATACAGTATTTCTATCCCCATTTTCCACCAAAACAGCAGACAACAGCAGAGGGAGGAAAGCAGCGCAATAACCTTTACCTTCAGCTGTCAGAAACAAAGCTCCGGTGGATTTCTACTGAACAGCAATCACATTGCTTTTTCTTCTTGTCTCTCCTCTCTCTTACACACACACAGGCGCACACACAGACAAGCGCTGCTCTCAAGGTAACATGAAAGGCCCTGGCAGATACAGAGGCATTTTAGGGCCCTCATCTATCTCCCATGGCCAGGAGCTCTAGCGCTTAGCAAATGTCAACAGAAAATAATGCACACACAAAGGCAATCTTATTTGTTCAAGAATTGCTCTAGGTCACTGCAACTGAACCAGGCACGGAAGAAGAAGAGCCACCAATACTGCACTACAAAGACCCTGGCGTTTTCCCCCAGTTTTGTTTTTCAGCTCTCTTCTCTCTTTCCATTCTCAATCCCTTCTTCATTTCTTTCCTCTCTCCCTACTCTTTTATATTCATCTCTGCTTCTGTCAAGGAAAGAAATTTTGTTCTGTGTTATCCAGCAACCCCGCCCCCCGCTCCCCGCCCCGCGCCCACCAAAAAAAATGCACCCTCCTCCCTTCCTCTTCCTTCTGAATCCTTTTGTCATCCACTTCCATTTTTCCCCAAAATTATCAGTTCCATTTTGAATGTTTTGATAAGTGTATTCCTCTATATTATGTATCACCATTGCACGGCAGGTAGCTAATCAACTAACACATTCTCTCTATTATTGCTGCAGCAGATGGGCTTGCAACAGAAAAAAAGGGTGAACTCAATAAAGAACACACCTCCGAGGGGCTTTCATTTGAATGATTGCTTCTCTGCATTGCATCGTCTCCCCATCTCATTGTGTTTATTTGTCCTGATCCAAGCATCCACACCATCTCTCAGTGTTCCCTTTGTGTTATTGTTTTCCTTCATCACTTCATAATCACGCATGAAAAAAGCACGCCTTGTAAGAATGATATTCCCCTAAATGTTCAAGTCCTAACCCAATAAAGCATGGGCTTAACAAATAGGTGGTGAATGATAAAATATCAGGTACTACTTGTGAAACTCATCAGCACCATAATTGTTTTTAACTCATAGTTCATCTCCAGTGTCATTCATTCAGTTCTGTGGTGGGAAAAGAAATTTGGCAAGCTATCAAAGACTTTTTCATTCTTTACAATTAGGCTTTTTAAAAACTGTTTTAAATTGCACCTTTGGCCATCAGCGCTGTCTAGATCATTCATACAAATAAAACATAATTCCTTGTTTTTTGAGATATGACTATGAAGTGTGGTGCAGGATCAAAAACTTCCAACTTACAGATTTCTTTCTTATTTTTTTTTAATGCCAGCGGCATCAATTAATGCAGTTTTGTCAAGGGTGAGGATATGGCTCCTTTATGTAGGTGTCCTTTGGCATCTGTGCCCTGTTTCACTGTTCTGTGGCTATAACAAGGCCGTGTCTTACTCCCAACAAGTTCGTTTTTAACATAGAGGTATGCTGGTACCACAACAAAGTACTTTTTAGTGCCTAAATTTAACCAGAGAGTGAAGGTGAACATGAAGAGCACAACTTGGTGTTGGCTCTCACTGCAGTATTGTATCACTTCCTGTTCCTGTTCCAGAGCACAGTGGTGTTTTTGTGTAGCTCAATTAATTCTAAAGCTTTCTCTGAAGGGTGGCTGGCCTCTCCCTTAGAGATAGGGTGAAGAACGCAGCCACTCGAGAGGGGTTCAAGGCAGAGCTGCTACTCCTTCACATTGAAAGGAGCCAGTTGAGGGTGTTTTGGGCATCTGAATAGGATGCCTCCTGGGCGCCTCTTGGGTGATCTGTTCTGGGCAGATCTGTACTGGGAGGAGGCCCTGTGGCAGACCCAGGACACTGGAGAGATTATACCCCTCGGCTTGCCTGGGAATGCCTCAGTATTTCCTGAATAAGCTGGAGAAGGTGGGTGAAGAGAGGGAGGCCTGGGTTTCTCTGCTCAGACTGCTGACCCATGACCCAGTCCTGGATAAGCTTTAGAAAATGGATGGATGGATGGATGGATGGACAATTTTATACAGCTCTTAGTAGAATAATGGTTATTATTGAAATTAACTGGCTGCACCTTTCTTTATCAATTCAATTTTGTTTATATAGCGCCAAATCACAACAGTCACCTCAAGGTGCTTTATATTGTAGGTAAAGACACTACAGTAATTACAGAGAAAACCCAACAGTCAAAACAACCCTCTATGAGGAAGCACTTGGCAATGGTGGGAAAGAAAAACTCCCTTTTAACAGGAAGAAACTTCCGGCAGAATGAGGCTGAGGGAGGGGCAGATATCTGCCATGACAGGTTGGGGCTGAGGGGAGAGAGACAGGACAAAAGACACACTGTGGAAGAGAGACAGAGATTAATAATAACTAATGATTAAATGCACAGTGGGGTATAAACAGAGTAAAAACAGGTGAATGAAAAGAAACCTGCAGCCTAGGCCTACTGCAGCACAGCTAAGGGATGGTTCAGGGTCACCTGCAGCATTTAGCCCTGTGTGTAGAGGGGAGATGCAGAAGGCATGTGACAAAGCATCATTATGGCCTGGGATGTGAGCACGTCCACCCTTTCCATCAGGGTTTGGCCAGTGAAATTCCCCAGGGGCCACATGAGAAACTGGAACTGCTGCAGGAAGCCATACCAATAAGGTTATCAAGAGATAAAAATTAATTTTGAGTAGAATTCAGTTCAGCTCACTGGTGCAAACATTTGCAGTAACTGCAATGAGTCCTTCACATCACTTGACCCAAACATTGTTTATATTCTATTTGAGGTTTTGGGGCATATTTAAGGTCATGCCAACACATCTCAATCAGATTTAAATCTGGACTTTGATTAGGCCACTCCAAAACCTTCATAAAAAAAAAAAATTTTTTATGAGCCATTCTGAGGTGGACTTGCACACTTGAGCTTCAGCGCACCTGTCTGGACAGGACAGGTTAAAAAAGAGAAAAAAGAAGAGAGCAGAAGATTAGTTATGATGCAAAAGGCACAGGCTGCTGAGGGGCTCGTGTCTTCTTCATTTGCTCTTTTCACTCTGTGTGTATATACACCACTCTGCACTTAGTTTATTATTAATCTCTGAATCTCTGGCTCTCTTCCACAGCATGTCTTTTGTCCTGTCACCCCCGACTGATCACACCAGGTGTAATGGGACACAAACCTTCCAGAAAGTACAGCTTTGTGTCCCAAGTCCACCAAATATTTCCCCAGAAGTCTTGGGGAATCATCAAGATGCGTTTTGGCAAACATTTAAAATCTGCCTTTTGTATTTATTTGTGTTTCTATAATATTTGTTTTATGATCTGAAACATTTAAGTGTGACAGATTGGGAATGGGGGGAATTTTCACAGCACTGCATCTAAAAGCTTTGACATGTATGCAAGAAAAACAGGCATAAATGGTATTCTAACAGTTCACTGAAAATTCATATTTAGAAAGAGAACAAAGGAATAGATCAGAAAATTTAAAGTCTGACAAAGAATAGCAGTCATGGCCTTGGAGTTTTCCAGCGTATTTGAGGAAAGTGCAGAGAAACGGAGCTGAGGTGGGAGATAAGCAGGGGCAAGAGGAGGAGCTGTCAACTCAGATGGGTGGGGGTTGTTCGGCATAAGGCCCTTTAAACACTCTTACCTGTCATCTTAATTGCTTTAACTGTCAAAGTTACAGGCCAATTAGATGTGGGTCTTTATCATCCGGGCCCGGAAAGGAGACAGTAAGGAAAGGCACTTAATATTCAAATTATCCATTCAAATATTTAAAATCAAACATGGTGACAATGAAGTTAATTATCAGAAATAACAGCAATCAGGAATGAAACAAATGATTAGAGTTGTCAGTTTGTGGAGTGAGAATTGGGTGTGAGGGGTAAGAAAGGAATGTCACTGAAAGTCAAACGAGCCAAGGTGAAAACTGTTCAGGCGACAGAATATTCCTTTTCAGCGTTCTAACAAAACCACGGTGAAAGTAAATGGGTACCAGCTATTATATCAGCTTCTATTTTGTTCCATTTTAGATATTCTTTCAAACTCCACAGTTCAATCCATTATAATCAGACTCAAAATGTAAGTTCATAAAGCTGCAGAATATTATGAAGAAAATTTTGGATACATTATTTTTTTTTTGTGCATTTACTAAAGGCCAACAAATCTAACTTGTTGGTATATTTTAAGTAATCAATGCTGCACATTATTTTACTTGTTTTATTTCTCATGAGATTGTAACTGTTGCATTGTTGAAGACCGTCACTATTAATATTTCACCTATTAGTCATCAAAACAAACAGTATGAATACACATGAGCGCTTTAGAGCAATAAAGCTGTTATTGTAAAGTAAAATATCTGCATAGCAGCTGTAGGAGGAGGAATACATATTAGCAGGCTCTTCAAAGGTGGCACCATAAGCAGCAGGCTTTTTTAAATAGACATTTTAAATGTTTTTGGTTGCCTGCCAACATGATTTGTGAAGTCATGTTTTGAAGCCTGAAGCAAAGTATTTTGGACGCCATCACCTCAGTGTCTGGAACAAATGTAAATCACAAGCCCTAAAGCATACCTGCTGTACTCTCTGTTTTATTTTATATGGTACCGTGCTTTATAAATTAATGCTACATTAAATAAGACCTGAAAGTTAAAGAAACATTAAAGTGGTTAGGAAAGAGTTTACTGAGGTCACAGCTCAAGGAGGCAGTTGAGTCTTACAGACTTCTGTGTTCTTGGATTTCTTTGTGTTACCAGACAAGTTGTCCCTTATAGCCTTTAGAAAGAAAACAAGTTTAAGGCACAATGGCTGCACTTGGCTTCATGTTGCAACATCCGTAGTCTCAGTTTAAAAAGCAATCTAAGTTTAACTGGCTGGAAAAGCTGTATCTTCATGGGTATTGACTGTAGTAGAAACTGCTGCGTCCATGCCTACTAACAGTGTTGTGACAACGTATCCGTCTCCCTCCTGATTTATTAGTTGTTGATTTTTTTGTTGCATGTTTTTCACAGTTCATATTCCAGATAATTAAACAATTTTTTTGATTAGACAAGAGCTCACCAAAGTACCCAGAACAACATCTAAAGAACTGCAGACATCATTTGCCTCAGATAAGGTCAGTGTTCAGGATTCAATAATCAGAAAGAGACTGGGTAAAATGGCATTCATAGGAGAGTTTGGACTTAAATCCAATGGAGATGCTTTGGGATGACCTTAAACAGGCCATTCATGCTCAGAATCTCTCCAGTATGGCTGAATTAAAGCAATTCTGCAAAGAAGAGTGGGCCAAAATTCCTCCACAGTGACGCAAAGGACTCACTGCCAGTTAATGCTTGATTGCAATTCTTGATGCCAGGGTGACACAACCAGTTATTAGGCTTAAGGGGGAGTTACTTTTTCACACAGGGCCAGGTAGGTTTGGAAGTTTTTTTCCATTAAAAATTAAATCATTTAAAAACTGCCTTTTGTATTTACTTGGGTTATCTTTGTATAAGATTAAAATTTGTTTGAGGAGCTGAAACATTTAAGTGTGACAAATACACAAAAAAAACAAGAAATCAGGAAGGATGCAAAAAACTTATCAAAACTACATATTCTGAAGATTGTGGCACAACATTTTGTATATAGGTCTATTTCACCACTACCACTACCAATAATAATAATAACAAATTATTATTAACACAACAATAATAAGATAAGATAGATAAAGATAGAACTTTATTGTCATTATACATACAATGAAATTAAACATCATACAACGAATTATACAACATGATTCCATCATAGTATAACAAAATTTCGTTCAGACAACCATCCGAGACAAGGACAGACGAGACTGATATAGGGAGATGGGTGTCTGCAGCCGCCGCCTCGGGGCACCGCTGCTAACAGTCAATCTCCAAAAAAAGGAAAAACAGACACACCATGGGGACGTTAGGTGAAAAAAAATTCATCTGGTACTGTGCTTGTCTTGAGCACTGTACCGGAAAAGGGTGGAGTGCCCACTCCGGCTCAGGGACAAGTTGGTGCCCCAGGTGAATGAGTTTAAGTACCTCAGGGTCCTGTTCACAAGTGATGGAACAAAGGGATGGGACATTGACAAACAGATTAGGGCTGTGTCTGCAGTGATGCGGATGCTGCATCGGTCTGTTGTGGTAAAGAGGGAGCTGAGCGTGAAAGCAAAGCTGTTGATTTACCAGTCAGTTTACGCCCCTACTCCCACCGATGCAGTGGCGGCTCCAGAAGTATTTTTGTGCAGGTGCTAAAGGGAGGCTAAGCATTTTGCCAAGGGTGCTATGAAGAATCATTTGTTCTTTCAGTTCACAAACACAGACACAAGCCATTTTCTTGGGGGTGCTACGGAGGTGCTATGACTTTTCCAGGGGGAGCGATAGCACCCCCTAGCACCCCGGCGCCGCCACTGCACCTATGGTCATTAGCTTTGGGTAGTGACCAAAAGAATGAGATTGCGAATACAAGCAGCAAAAATGAGCTTCCTCTGAACGGTGGCTGGCCTCTCCCTTAGAGATGGGGTGAGGAGTGCAGCCACTCAGGAGGGGCTCAAATTAGAGCCGCTGCTCCTCCACTTCTGGGCTCATATTTCTGGCAGTTATACAAAATGAAAAGTGAGTTATTAAGCATCTGTATTATTGAACAGTGTTTGCAATTTGTTAGCCGTTAGCTTGTGTTTAAATATTGGTGACCTGTGCAAATTAGCAGAGGTGGAGACATATCTGCAAAAGGTAAAAAACTTTATTGTCAAACTTCAGAGTGACACAATAGAATTACATGTGTAGGCACCTGACTGGAAACCAATAAAATTTTTAATTGTTGTTCAACAAGTACTGCATCAGAGTGCTGCCCCCTCCTCCTCCACACCCTGTGTCACTGCCACCACAGGCTGAGGTGCGCCAGCTGCAGGCACATCCTTTTCAGAAGGCAATGCCACCTCCCCTTTAGCCTGCCAAAAGCATTTTCAACAACCACCCATGCGCGACTGACATTTTGGTTGAACATTGCTGTTCTAGTGTCAGTCGTCCTGTGTCCTGGAATGGTTTCAAAAGCCAGTGTTTCAAGTGATAGGCAGAGTCTCCAAGGATGTAATAGCCAGTAGTCATCACGCCAATGCTCCTAACGTGAGCTGGAAAGAGATTTCCCCGGCTGGCTAACTGCCACAGTGTGGACAGTCTCAGAACCCGAGCATCATCCAAACTCCCTGGCAGTCCAGCAAACACATTCCAGAACAGCCCCTTTCAAATCAACAACAACTTGAAGGATTATGGAGTGCCAGCCTTTATGATTGAAATAGTGTGATATTGTTGTTGTGCAATGATAGGTATGTGGGGGCCATCAATAGAATCCACACAGTGTTGGAGCCCCCGCCTACTCTCAGTGTAGCCAGCCATTTCTCTGAATTGCCCTTCATCTGGAAACTGAATTTGTCCTGCTACCAACAACGTTTCTGCTGGAGCACAAAACTCCTGCACACACCTGGAGACAATTGTGATGGTGACTCCAAAAAGATGCCCAGCACTTCTGTACTCTGAGCCGGTAGCATGCTTACATAGTGCAATAGCCACTCTTCTTTAGGGGCACACATTCACAGAAATAGTGTCTTGTCGTTCCATAGCTGCACGCAATTTGTTGCACAGGAAGCTAAACATCTCTTGAGACATCCTGAATTCTGCAACCACTGTGCGCTCTTGAAGGTGGGAACAATGACATCCCACCACTGGGAGGCTTGATTTAATGCCCAGACTGAAGGTTTGCGGCGGTAGTTTCGCAACAGCAGAGCCATCTGAAATGCACACACAGCATACATATTTTATTATATTAACAATGATAACCATCCATTAACGGGGGACTTACGCATGATGACGATAGTAAACTGGCATTAGCTACCGTTAGCTTACCCTCTTACATCATCTTGTTCGTATGTTCTTGTTTTCAGTGTGATACTGCTCTACAGCTCCCCGGACTCTCCTGTACTTTGCCTGAGTGTTGTGTATTGCTGCCTGCAACCTTCTCTGGCTCTCTTCTTTTGCCCTGGGCCTGACAAAAATCCACATTGCCTCTATCTCATCCACTGTTGTGTTGTGTTTGAGTCGCATACATCAAGAGACTACTGCCCGCGTTGCTATATTGACTCCACCCTCATTGAGGTGGTACCCAATTATAATGGAAACAAAACAAGACCGTGGCGAGTCATATTGAGTCAAGTCGACCTGCGCTGAGTAGGTACTAATGGAATAGAGGCAACAGGTCAATGGCTCATTCCCACTGCATCTGTAATTGACCAAGAGGTGACTAACATTATGTTTCTCATCATAACTAATGCTAACAATTTTGCATTAGGTTACGGGTTTAACAACAGCAATATTCATTAAGACAGTGATTCCCAAAGTGTGGTCCAGGGCCCCCTGCTGGTCTGGAAAGGAACTACAATTGGGCCACAGTAGTAACAGAAATTCAGTTTGAAATTACTAACAAGTATGTATAGTTACATATTTATATAAATGCATTTATCTTCATTAAAAAGATGAATGAAACCTGGTAATAGGAGGTGGTTAGTTGGTGATATTACTCATTACTCTGATCAAAATTTACTGCTCTTGTATTGAAGTTTGTGTCCCAGTGGGAGGTGGGTCACAAATCGGTCTTAACACTTTACATATGACTGGGTAGCATTATTAATTTATAGCCACCAGCCTATGTTGTTTATGGTTTTTGAATAAAATTTATTTTTGAGGAAATGAATCACTTTCTCTTGTATTTTGATTAAACGATGTTTTAAGATTTGGTGCGCTCCATGGGATTTTCTGTTTTTTAAGTGGGCCACAGCGCTCTTGATTTTGGAAATGGCTGCATTAAGGAATTACAGAGAAACAGAAGTATTGTTTAGGAATAACTGACTTCATGTTATAACATTTCAGAGGCTAAAATTAATGGTAAAAGTGTCATTGGCTGCAGTAGTTTTTAATTTAGAAACCTGATTATACAGTAAACTGTTTTAGTCAACTTCTCAGATTATTCTCTGTATTATGTTCCTTCATTGTATGGGGCAAGTTAAACTTGTTGCAAGTATAATATGTGATAGCACTGACTGGAACGGAGTATCTCAGCAATATAATATATTCACATCAATTCAGAATGAATAGGATGAACAATTTGTAAAAGAACAAAACTATTTAAATCCATGTACATTCATCTGTGAGTTAGTTTTGCTCTGTCCTGTCAGATTATTTACTATTATTCAGTTCCACCTGGCATAGAACATGATCCTTGTGATTTCGGATATGGACCATAAATGTAATCCATCTGCTCTGAGCCTGTTATCATTTCATAAGGCTGACTGACATTAAATACAAGGTTATATTAATTTAAAATAATAAGGATAGCAATTTAATTACAGTATTTCTGAAACACTAAACCCCATTCCCTAAACCAGATCCACAGAAGCCTAAACTAACTTCGAATCACACACCCTTTTGGCCAAACCGCTAACACCGTTCAGGCACTTAGACACATCCAGTGCAACTCAATCACTCTTTTTTGCGAAACAGCAAACACATTCTCAGTTGCTAAACACACACCACACGTGTGTTGCCAAACCTTAAACTCTGGCAGCAGAATGCAAACACAACTCTAACACCGCTGTCATCTGTTACACACAGCAACTCACAATTGAACACACATGTATCCAATGATGTGATCAGACCAAGTAGGCAAGGATAAAAGTCAGTTCCGTGTGCAGGTGGCACATGTGCATCTACAACGAACTGACACATACAGCGAGGCAGGGGAGGAAGAGGATGAGGACGACTGAGAGCAGTCATCACCAATGACATATGTGCAACTATCGTACACAATGTCCTCGTCCATTCGATGACAATGAGGGAAGCAGGACAAAGAGTACAACAAAATCTGAGCAGATACACTGTGTCCAGCATCATCAGGACATTCAGAGAAGAGAACAGGTAACAATCCCATGCTGTACAACATGTGAACATGTGTACATAGTATGCTACACTACAAGTACTGTAATGTTCATTACAATGCAATCTCAGCTGGCTGTTATAGATTCATAAGTGTATTTCCCCTTTTCCAGAACTGAACGATGACCACATGCAGGTGGGAGGAGAGCCCTTTTTACCCGACAGCAGGAAGCACTCATTGTCTACATGGTCCTTCAGAACAATGGCATCCGTCTCCAAGAAATCCAGCAGAGAGTGATAGACAATGACAACTTTGACGGTGTCAACAGTGTGGCATTGTCACTATCGACCAGATACTCCAACACAATAGACTCAGCATGAAACAGGTGTACAGAGTACCCTTTGAGCACAACTCTGCAAGGGTCAGAGAGCTACGATACCAGTATGTGCAAGTAAGTGTAGCCTGCCAACATCAGGAATTCACAGACTGTGAATACACTGCATCCGGTGTCTGTCTTTATCTACCACTTACACTAAACTACCATTTATCCGGGATCATTAATTTCTTTTAGAGAGTGTTTGAACTGGATGCCATGGAAGGGCCCCGTGAATATATCTACATGGATGAGGCAGGATTCAATCTTACAAAAAGGAGGCGGAGAGGTAGGAACATAATAGGTCACCATGCTATTGTGGAGTTCACTGGCCAGCGTGGTGGCAATGTCACCCTCTGTGCAGCCATTAGTAACTGTGGGGTTCTCTACCGTCATGCAAACCTGGGACCATACAATACTCAACATCTCCTCACATTCCTGGGTGGTCTACAGGATATCATGGCTGCACGTGAACAGCTGGATCAGCAACCAATCAATTGGATGTGGGAAAATGACGTTGATCAAGATCATTGTAATCGTATAATCTTAGATCGTAGTCATCATCACACTGATATGTACGTGTCAGATATATGCACATCTGCATGGACTTGTCCAGATCAGCAACATAACCACACCTCACCCATGACTAAGCTTTAGGTGCCTGCTTCCTCTTCTGCTTGTCTTAATTCTCAAATACACAGCTGTTCCATTTGCATTGATTTCTTGATTACATTTCATTTTCAAATAGACTGCAAGACTCCAGGTCGATATCCGAAACAAGACAGCTGTAATAAAATGTTTGGATAATCATTAAAAACAAATCTTTATTATTTATGTAGCATATCAATACGTCTAAAAATAAAAAATAAAATGAATAAAATAATTCTCCCCCCCATTCTACAGTCTATAAATCCTAGTATCGCCCATATACTTCCCTTAACTACTCTTTTTTCTCTGTTCCTCTGTTTCTGAAGAGTGGGGTCACCTCACCCCAATGAAGTCACTTGCCAAACATTAAAACATCACTCAAGCATTTACCACTTTAGATCCCAGTGCATATTGCTGTTATTGCCCAGATTTATGCTCTTGCACTTCCCATTTGGGTGAAAGGTTTACTGGGGATTGGATTTGAATATCCCTGCTATGATTTGTGCTGCACAAAGGTGGCTGAGTGAAGCTCACTTTGTTAAGTCAGGCAATTAAAGTCCTGTCATACACACACATCAAACCTATTATGTAGGGTGTGGAGGAAATAAAAATGAGTACAAAAAAAATCCAGTTGAGGGTTGGCAGAAATGTATTTAATGAATGTAGCAGATACCCCATTTAATTATAGATCAAGTTTTAAAAAAAAAGAAAAAGAAAATAGACAAAGAAATGTGCTATAAGTGCGATCATATTTAGAATCTATTATATTCTTTTTAATGAGGCATGTTAATATATGTATACATTTGACCAAATTTGAAGAACCAACATTACCAAAAGGAAAACAACAAGAAAAGGAAATTTGAATATTAGATTAGAAGTAAATACTGCAAAGAAAATTGGTGTAGAAAACAATGAGCATGTTTAAGTTTTAACCCATGTATTAGTCACAGGAGCCTGAAAGCTGTTTTGTAGTGAATAACTGCTTTGCAAAGTGCCAAATACAAGCATTCAGACCCCTAAAACTCATTATGTAGAATCATATATTACTGGACCATAATTATTGATTCATTAATGTGTTTATCATTGATGTCATAGCTGGGGACTTTTTTTATTATTATTTATATACTGCTGGGTAACTTGACTTGTAATAATAGAGGATAATAAACCAGCAGATTTATATTTTAAAATATGCTAAGGACTCAAGTATTTAAATAAATGGTATGGAGTACAAAGTAGAATATTTGATCCCAAATTATAATGGAAGGAAGTAGGAAGTAGCAATATAGGTATTAATATAGAATAATTTTACTGGAATACAGCTTTAATGTAATTGTACTTTAAGGACTTGAGTAAATGTACTCAGTTCCACCTCTGGTTTGTATCCATGCTCTCATTCAGTGATGTTGGGCATTATAAGATCATCAGTACTTCAGTCAAGTGTTATTGTGTGGGTCTTCACCCTACAGTATAAAACACTTTGAAGTGACTGTTGTAAATTAGCACTATATAAATAAAGCTGAATTGAACTGAAATTGAAGTGGCATTGGTAGCCAGGCACCCTGGGGGCAAATCATATTACAGAGAAGTACTATCCCAAGGCCCCCTCAGGGAATTCCCCTAATATTTTCCCATATTATCCCTTATCCTTTAAAGATAGTGGACCTTATTCACCTGTAGTTCTGCTTGTTTTGTCTCACTGCACTGCATATGTTAGTGAATCAGAACCAATCTTAAACAACAGGCTGTGCACGGTCCACGAAAGTGGACCATGGTGGAATTTCAGACACTAATGCAGGACTCCGAAGCAGGCAGGGTGATGAACAGAAAATCAGCTTTTATTGTGGCTGCTAACATAAAAAAAACAAAAAAAAACTTACAAAGTCAGGGAAACAGACTCTAAGGAAAACCTAAACTGGGAAATATTAACTAGGGAACACGGGAGACATGGGAGCAAACACTACCACATACAACAATAAGAGACTGACAAGAGACAAGGGGAAGAGTGAGACAATAAATGCACAAAAGGATTATCAGGCAGCAGGTGGGGAGCACAGTGAATGTAATCACAAAATGAGACACAATCTAAACACAGAGCACAGAGACAAAGACTAACAAAGCAAAACAGGAAACAACTGAACACGGAGACAAGAACGCCGACTTGACACAGGAAGGCAGACACACAGAGGAAAAACTCAACTTAATTAAAAATACTCAACTTCAAAAATCCACCAAACTGTAAAACACTGGGTCAGAGACCAGGACCATGACACAGGCTTGCACAGTTTTCATACTATCTACATACTGTCATGTCATTTCACTGTAGAAGGAAACACATTCACCTAAGAGGGAACCCTACATGTTACGGCAAGAAAGCAGCAAAAACTGTGACTGAAGAAAATAAAACAAGAATGTGTCCAAGGAGAAAGCCAGCGAAGGAGCATTTTCCATAATGTTTCCATAGGAGTAACAACGACCGGGGGGGGGGAGAGCCACGGCTCAGGCTGACGCAACAGAACTTTGAATTCCCCTGAGACAGAAAAGAAAGGACAAAAGATATAGACATCAAAGTTTACAAAAGTTTACATAAAACTACATAAAAAAAATTAGAAAACAGGTGGAGGACAAGGCACAAAAGTGCCTGTTGTGTAATGAAAACTCAACAAAACATACCCTTTAAAGAAACATATTCAATAACCAACTGTTCACAGACAGCAGCACTACATGCTAAATGTGTGTAACATTAAGGACACACATGAACACCAACAGGGAGAAACAAAGAAAAATATGAACTCCAAAACTCAATAAATTCTACAATAAACTCCAATAAAGTTCAGTGTCAGTGCAGCAGATTAACAACACCTACATGTGGTGTCTGACACAAACAAACTCTTTGAAGGAGTCAAAGGTCAAATCCAGCTGCATCCTGATGTTCTCCACCTGAAGCTGCTTCTGTTTTGGAGCTAGCTTGGTTAGATGCTCCTAATTAGACTTCCAGGGTCTTTGCGGCCTCTGTACACAACCTACGGAAGTGTGTCTACATTTATGCTTGTGTAGCTAGATTGTGTGTGTTAATTACCTTGTGGTTGTGTGTGGGTGTTTTTTGGTCCTCGCTCTTTGTGCTCAGTTTTTTGGCTGCAAACATATTTGTCCCTGTTTTTACACTTTCTTCATTCCCTCACATCCATCCCGATAGTTTCAGCAGTCTCCCTCCAGGAATCTGCTGACATTTATGAGTCCTGATATTGATGCTTTGATCATTATTCCTGATTGTTATTATCTGACTGATATAAAGTAGCTGGAAATGCACAATGACTAAACAGGTTAATCACAACATCAAAATTTTAGTTTATGATTTTTTCCTTTTAATAATAGTTTTTATTTATTTCAGTTAACGACAACATTTTTTCAATTTCAGTTTTCGTTATTTCGTTCGTTTTCATTAAGTATAATAAGCCTGACAAGGGGCATATGTCAGCCAAGATGAGAAACTTGGACTGCCAAAGATTAAACCATAAGTGATGACATCCAGCACTGATAGAGTTTTTAATGGAAGAAAAGGAATAAGTTTAAATTTAAAGCCTACACCTTTTATTTAATATTTATTGCACCATTTTTTGACTTAGTGTTTTAGAAAATTGTAAATAATGAAATAAGTAAATAAGTAAATAGTAATAATTATAATCATCATTATAATTATCATTGCAGTGTTCAATTTAAAGATGTGTGATTTAATATTCCAAGAGTGTCAGACCATCACTTGTTTGCCTCATGGTCTGCGGCAGTTCTAAATTTATTGGTAGACTATAAACAAATTCAGATACAAAAATATTGTTGAATCACTGAAATGTTCAGTTTGCAGAGATTTGTGCATATTCACTGTTTGTGAATGAGGGCTTGTTTTATTTTGTCCAAAAAAACTATAGTGACTATTTCATGATCAAGACAATAGAGATGAGTTCCAATAATCAGGTAGCCGTTATTGTAAACATCCATCCGTTCGTTAATTTTCTCTCAGGTTGCCAGTCCATCACTGGGTGTAAGTGACCTACTTGTGGTTTACATTAAAGGATTCAGCTTGTGCATTTTAGCAGGCAGCCAAATGTGGATAATAATAAAAAAAAAATCACCCTGACAGATTATAGGTCTCCTGTTAGAAAAAAAAATCCTCTTAATGTTAATGAAACGTGTGCATTAACACCCTTGATGGATACTGGCAATATACAAAGCAAACAAGGTGTGTCAAGGACTGTCAGAAGATACTCACTCAATTCATTCACCATTATCTCTGAAGGTTGCAGACACAATGCGCTGGGTTTTTTCTTTTTGTGATATTATGTAAGTGTCAAAATACAGCCCAATCAAATAACAATAATAACCACTGACATTTTAATGGGATTCAGAGTAATGTCACCTCAAAGCATGTTTTAGGCTCTGTGTGTGTGCCTTTCTGAGGAGCCATTCATGTGGAATCTTTTTACCTCTGGGAGTTCATGTGCAAGTTCCAATTCTTTTACGATGCCACTACAATTACTATAATTTTCATTTAAACACTGTGAAGCAATTTAACATCATGAGGTAGTAAGCAGAGGTAAAGCAAGTGTATCTCTTCTTTCAGATAGTCACTGAACAAAGGTCTGGCACTGGCTTTGTTTAGTGAGACAGTGCAGGTTTTCATGGCTGCCTGGAAAGGACAGCACAAAAACAATCTGGTTGGATGCATCACTGTATGTTTCACCGACAGACAAGATATTTGTAATTGTACTATCCATCAGACTCACTGGCCATCAGACTATGCTGCCTAAAAATTACGTGGTGCCATTATGTGACAAAAGAATTAAAAAAAATTCCCCACTATCCCTGCGGGTGGTTTTTGTCCTCCAAGGCCTGGGAGGCCTGGGGAGCTGAGAGTCCTGTGCAGCCTCTCTCCCTTTTGGAGGGCCGAGTGTTCGATTACCACAGGGACCACTGTTACCTTCACCTTCCACATCCTCTCTAGTTCTTCTCTCAGCCCTTGGTATTTATAAAGCATCATGTGTCACTTCTTGATGTTACTGCCGCTTTGTATTGCTACATGTATCACTATGGATTTCTTCCTCTGCTTGTCCACCAATTCAATTTTATTTACATAGTACCAAATCACAACAGTCACAACAAGGCACATTATACTATAAGTAAAGACCCTACAATAATTAGAGAAAATCCAACAGCCGAAACGACCCACTATAAGCAAGCACTTGGCGACAGTGGGAAGGAAAAACTGCCTTTTAACAGGATGAAACCGCTGGCAGAACCAGGCTCAGTGGGGGCAGTCATCTGCCATAACCGTTTGGGCCTGAGGGGAGAGAGACAGGACAAAAGACATGCTGTAGAAAAGAGCCAGAAATTAATAACTCATGATTAAATGCAGAGTGGTGTATAAACAGAATAAAAAGAGGTGAATGAAAAGAAATACTCAGTGCATCATGGGAACCCTCCAGCAGCCTAGGCCTATAGCAGCATAACTAAGGGGTGGTTCAGGGTCGTCTGGTCCAGCCCTAACTATAAGTTTGATTAATACATGGATGTTAAAATCACCCACTATAATGATTTTATCTGAACTGAGCACTAAATCAGATAAAAAGTCTGAGAAATCAGACAGAAACTCTGAGTAAGGACCAGGTGGACGGTAGATAATAACAAATAAAACAGGTTTTTGAATTTCCCAATTAGGGTGGGCAAGACCAAGAGTCAGGCTTTCAAAAGAATTAAAACTTTGTCTGGGTCTTTGATTAATTATTAAGCTAGAATGGAAGATATAAATTCAGCCAGATTTCTATAAATGAGAGCTGCTCCATCCAAAAATGGGATGGATGCTATCTCTCCTAACAAGCACCAGGTTTTCCATAAGTGTTACCAAATACTGTAACTAAAGACTTTATTAGGGCACTAATAATTCAATCAGAGTGAAAGCAAAAAGCTCATAATCTAGTACATATATGGCGTTTTTTTCTGATGTGGGTGTGAAAGTATGTGATTGTCTGTCTCCATGCCATGGCCAAATACTTTGATTAATCCTTTAAATGAATGTTTAATGTGAATGTGGATTAAACATCCCCATGGGCGTAACCTGCATACTCAAACTCTGCTGCTCAAACCACAAATGCATTTTCCTTACAAATGTGGCTCTATTCAAGGAGGAATAAACAGATTTTAAGATTTGTTGCTAAGAAGCATTGTTATAACAAAGAAGTAACTGACCAAACACAAATTTACTCACTTTTTGTGCTAAGTTATTTAATAACGTCTCTATATTTTATCACTCTTATTCATAAGTGTCCTCTAACAGAGATGAATACCAAATGTTAAAAATATATGTAGTCGATATTGCTTGGAACACCTTTTTTGCATGAATTATTGTGGCTGTAGTGATATAAAGACCCAATAATGTTGTGGGTCCACCAAATTGGATATACATCATTTGTGAACAAAAAACAGAAAAACAAAAAACAGAAACGAAAAAGAAGGGAACAAAAACAAAAACAATATATATATATATATATATATATATATATATATATATATATATATATATATATATCCCATTTTGTTGATATGAGCACTGCCTTCTTCACATTTCCATTCCCTTTCTCTCCACTTATTCTTATGTAGAGACACATGCTAGGCCTAATCCTGAGGAGCACAGTGCCCCGAGCAGTGTCTTCAGATGTTTCTTGATCAAGGCAACAGTCTTCCTCTTTGATGTCTAACATGATTAGCTTTTAGGGAAACACTGGCTCTTTCATAAAAATGTGTTGGCGCCCTGTGGGGGGCCATTTATGGAGACATCACAATCAGTGCAGAGAGCAGAACAAATAGGGTGGGGAGGGGATCTGAATCAAACAAATGCTGTGTGGGGCTTTGTCTACAAGGCAAAGAAGAACGGAGTGTAAAAACAAAAGAGGAATAAAAGTATAAGACAGATGGAATAACTATTTGAATTTATTTTCACTTTAATGTTAAACTTCATCTGCACCTGTCATCTGCATCTGGTACTGTACATATGAAATGGTATAATGCTTTTTATTCTAGTAGTCTAATGCTACTGACTCTAATTCCTTTATTCACTTCCCGTGACGCACTGAGTCGTCACTCACTGCTTTTTGCACTCAATGTGTTTATACATAATTCTGCATGTAATCATTAGTTGTTATTCATCTGTCTCCCTCCCCTCACGCTCAACTGGTCCCAGAAAATGGCTGCCCATCCCTGAGCCTGGTTCTGCCAGAAGTTTCTTTGTGTTAAAAGGGAGTTTTTTCTTCCTACTGTCTCCATATGACATAATGACATGATGTGACATAACTTACGACAGATGACAATGCCAGGATCACATGATCATATTTTCTTAAATGTTGTTGAAGGTGATGTTTTTCCTTCTTCCAGCTGCTACCCAAGTCATGCATTGTGGAGTCCATGACCTCAGCTCCTTGTTGCTGCTTCCAATCTGGAAAGCACAAAAATCTTACTCCATGCCTTAAAGGACTTCTATTCCAATCATATGTATAGTTGTGTCATTTTAGAACACAGCAACGCACCATTCTGATGAGTTTCTAATACCCACAATTTAAATTTCAAACCCAAAAGGAACATCTATCGCTGTATATTCCATTGTGTGAACAATGGTCCCATAATGGGTTGCATTAGTGGTCCCAAACTCTATAGCCTTACAGGTTAAAGCAGAAGGGCAAAAAGATGAATGAAATATAAAACAAAAAATATGTGGAGTAACTGAAAAATAGTGTGAAGAAATAGATGACAGAGAATTACAGGAACAAAACCAGAGATGAAAGAGATAGAACTGAGATGATGGTGGAGAAGTGAGAAGGGAGATGTGCAGCTCTAATCCTCACTATCAGACTTACCAATTAGCTCACTGTAGCAGCTTGTAATTCCACCAAATAATAGACAATGCTTCATGAGGGGAATTCAATTAATTGCAATTTTGATTATATTCGTTTCTCCCTCATGACATATTTATCTCTACTGCTGTTTCAATTGATCCTGGAATTATGTTCATTTACATGCACCTCCTGCTAATCCGCTTCTATCTGTTTTAATGACGCTAAGCAGATTAAAAGACTCGCTCTCTTTTTTACACTCCCTCCCTCACTCGCACTCCCACAGAAATACCACATACATGTATGCACACTTGATACTGGTGGTTCTGCTGAGACCAACATACCAAGCTGATATTGTTCTCATTAGAAATCAGTCTGATAAGCAACTGGTATGTAGCTGAAATAATGTATCTCCGTTATGGTCCTGGGTCAGTGAGCAAAGCATTTGAGTTTTTGGAACTTTCTACTTTTGTTTATTTAATTATCATTTTTGTTTAATGTCTATATTTACCTCATTTATTCTTTAGTGTGTTTAGTATGGAATCCTGCAGATTCGACCAATATAATTCTTTACATACTGCTCTTTATTGTGTAAAGGATAGATACTGCATTGGTTGACATGAAAGGGTCATTCCCTTACAGCATATTGTAATGTATTACAGAAAATATTTCATAGACAAATTTTTTTATGGTTAAAATGCAGCAAAAGTCCACTTCTAACCCTATAGGTGCAATCGACACACCTTAACTACCTATTTAAAGGGCCAGAATATGTTACTAAACATATATATTTATGGTGCATACTGTACAGGTGCCATCTTGTCCTTTGTAGTTTTTTCAGGTTCAGAATCAGGAAATCGTTCTGGCAAATAGATGTTTTACTTTAGATGAAATTATAGAGTAAAAGTTTCTCACCTAGTTCTGTTGCCTGAATTTAAATGGATTTCCACAACAGATCTTCATATGGTCTCACACATGCACACTTCATTATCCTTCCTAAATTCATTAAAGAAGATATACTTGTCATCTCCCCGTGGTTTCTCTCAATTGTAAACCAGTCCCTTTTTCTGGCTGCATTCCAGATTACTTTAACACAGCCAGTGTCTTTCCTCTGCTCAAAAACCCTCTTGGATCCAGTGATGTCAGTAACGCTACTTAGTAACGCTACTTAGTAACGCTACTTAGTAACGCTACTTAGTAACGCTACTTAGTAACGCTACTTAGTAACGCTACTTAGTAACACTTTAATGTGACTACTTTTTTGGTAATGAGTTACTGGACCATTTGCAGTCCAGTAATCAGATTAAAGTTACTTATCGAAGTCACTGTGCGTTACTATTTTTGTTATTTTCCTCAGTACAAAGATCTATTTTTGCTTTCTTCTTGTGTCTCGGGGAGTGACGTCTGGCCGATGCCACAGTTAAGTCCTGTTTTCATCACGAGGACAATAACAGCACACAGCGACACAAATGTAGACAATGGAGGGAGGAGAGAGATGCGCGTTTTCTAGCTGAAATACGGGCACTACTGTGAGTTTGTGTCAGCTAAAGATGACAACATCAAGGTTGGTTGTGCACTCTGTGCTGGAGACATAGTCCTATCTAGCTTCAACACCCAGCTATTGCTGGGTGTTGTGCCAAAAAGTGATGGTCTGCCATAAAGTGATCCCGATGTTTCTGTGTGCTTTTATGTGTAATGTCTTTGCTTATGTTGGTAAACAGAGTGCAGTCAGCATGATTTATGAAGGGCTTATAAATGACATGAAGAAATAACCTGTTTGCCAACAATCTTTAGGAGTCTGTGTTATTGTACCTACATTATAATCAATGCAGAGCTTTTTGACCACTTCAAATATCTTTATAGAACTGTGATGTTATATTTCTTGTGATTTCTGCAGCCTTCTGAGACAGATTTCTTAAAAAGACATTTTTAATGTCAATGACAGTTTTTACCTTCATAAAAAAAATAAAAGTCACTTTGCACAAAGACTGAGTGCAGCTTCTACCCTGTGATAGAAATGCTGTTTCTTGCTCACAATGACCTGATATCATTCATGAGAGACATGTTTGACACGTTTCACAGATTATAGGTCAACAAGTCATTTACAGACGTTTAAATACAGGCAGTGATTTTCTGGCAAATACCAGAAATCACTTTTTGGCACAACACTGGCAGCTGTTGAAAGTAACAATGTAACTTGTAATCTAACTTAGTTCTAAAACTGAGTAATCAGTAAAAAAACTAAATTACTTTTTAAAGGAGTAATCAGTAATCTGATTACTTTTTCAAGGTAACTATGCCATCACTGTTTGAATCCCAACGCTCTCTATAATTACTGGCCAATTTTCAAATTTACATTCATTTCAAAAATCCTTGAGAAAATTGCCGCTCATAATCTTCTTCAGCTAATGAAGGGAAACGATAGTTTTGGTTTTGTTGGTAAAGGGATTCAAATTTATCACAACACTGAAACAGTTTTATTAAAAATTACTAATGATATTATATTCTTATGTGCTCATATAAAGGTGCATGTTCCAGTTATTTAAGAAATAGGCAACAGTTTGTGAAGTTATGTATGGATATTGCTTCTGGTATCCCCCAGGGGTCAGTGTTGAGCCCTTAATGTTTAATTTATACATCACTGACATATGTGGTGTGTCCAAAGTGTTAAACGAGATACTGTTTGCTGATTACACTAATATTTTATGCTCTGGTGTTCATTTGCAGCATTTATTGGATGAGATGACTGTTGAAAGTTTTGGCTTGATAAAAACAAATTATAATTTAAGATAACACTACAATAATGCTTTTTGGAAACAGATTAAATACAAATGTAAAAATTCATATAAATGGGGTTGATATTGAAAGAATCAATCAAAACAGATTTTTGGGGTACAAAGGTATGAGAGTCTTAGTCGGAAAGCACACATATATTCATCCCAAAGTATCAAAAAGCATTATAGTACTAATCTAAGCAAAGCAGACATTAGATTGTGCATCACTCCATATTCTCTATTGTTCACTGCTTTTACCTTATTGAAGCTTTTCTTCAGAGATCTGGGGCAATAACTATAAAAGTACATTGTATTCTCTTTTTCTTCTCCAAAAAAAGCAGTTTGCATCATTCACAATTCAGGTTATTGGGATTATACAAATTAACTACACTTACAGCTTGAAATACTGAATTTTCTACATCTAGTGAAATTCCAAACAGCACAGATTTTTTTCACAGTAAAAAATAATCAACTACCAGGAAATATTCAAAGCATGTTTCTTTTGTGAGAACAAAGTTGTAATTTAAGGCATTTTGCAACTTCAAAGCTATGAATGTGCATACTACAACAAAATGTTTTTCATTCTCTTTGGTGTGAAACTGTGAGACAGTTTGAGTCCAAACATGAAGCACTTTAAAAAGAGCTATAAAGACACATGAGATACAAAGAAGAGGAAGATGTTGAATTTCAGTGACTATCTATGTTCAGTAAGTTGCTTCATGCTTATTCAGATCTTACAATTAATATCCCAGAACTGGAAGTACTTGGCTTTGATGTATGGATGTAATGTTATGAAGTTGTAAAAACAAGATTACATGATAGTAATTCATATTTTACATAGTGTATATATTCTTTGTTATTAGAATTGTGTCTGTCTTTGTTATTGAGGTTTATGTTAAGCACGCTGGATAAATATTAACTGATAACTTATGGAGAAGTGGTGAGATTAACCAAGTGTGCACTTCTTCCCATTCCTTTTTGATTTATAATCCAATACATAATCAGAATAGGAGGAGTGATACTGGAGTATATTTTCTTTAATTTTTTATAGTATTTTTTCCCTCTACTTTTTTCTAAATTACTTTCAGTTTACTGTTTACATGATTGAAATAAACTGGAAAAAACAAAACAAAAAAGACATATAGAGCTCTACATGGACAGGCCCCTGCTTTTATTACTGAGGCCAGTTTCTCTGCTCCTGTAACCAGGATCTTCTGTTCTGTGCTCTGATTTTTAAAACCAGAGGTAATTGTCCTTTTGAGGTTGTAGCACCCAAACTATGAAACAGCCTTCCTCAGCCCATCAAGTCTGCTGAATCTGTTTAAACAACTCCTGAAAACACATTTTTTTATAGGTCACCTTTCCGTCTTTGTTTTGGGCCATAGTTTGCCACTGTACTGCTCAGAAAAGTAAATAAATAAATAAAATAACACTTTTTAATTGGAGTAGAGGACTAAGTTAATTAAACCTCTGGCATACTGATCTGATCAGTTAAGTAGCAGAGGGAGGTTTTAATCAGTTTCAGTTGCTTTAATGTTAATGAAATTAGCAACAGCTGCACTAGAGGGGCAACAACGAGACAACCCCTAATGCAGGAATAGTTTTACAGGTGGAGGCCGCTAACATTTTTTCTCTCCTCATCTTTTCTGTTTTTCACTAGTTTTGCATTTGGCTAGTCCGTGTTACTACTGGTAGCATGAGGCTATACCTGAACCCCGTAGAGGTTGCACAGGGAGCCCAACTCCTTCAGGATCAATACATGCAATTGGCAGAAGGTTTCCTGTGTCTCCCAGCACAGTCTCAGGGGCATGGTGGAGATTCCAGGAGACTGGCAATTACTCTACAAGAGCTGGGCAGGGCTGTAGAAGCTCCTTAACCCATCAGCAAGACTGCTCCCTTGTGCAAGGAGGAAAAGGATGAGCACTGCCAGAGACCTTCAAAATGATTCCAGCAGCCACTGGTGTGAATGTTTCTGACTGAACAATCAGAAACAGACTTCATCAGGGTGGCCTGAGGGACTAACGTCCTCTAGTGGACTCTATGCTCACTGCCGGGCACCGTGGAGACTGGTTGGCATTTGTCATTGGATACCAGAATTGGTAGGTCCACCACTAGTGCCCTATGCTTTTCACAGATAAGAGAAGGTTCACCCTGAGCACATGTGACAGATGTGAAAGAGTCTGGAGAAGATGTGGAGCATGTTATGGTCTATCTGACGCTGCTAGGTTGGAACTCAGACTGTCCAGGACCTCAGTGATGCCCTGGTCCAGATGCGGGACGAGATCCCCAGGATTAACCCATCCAAATGCAATCGTCTCATTAGGAGGATGCCGCCGACGTTGTCAGGCATGCATTCGAGCTGTTTTTCTTTTCTTTTTTTTTGCTGCTTAGAGCCTCTCTTCACAAAGCTTCTGAACTAGAAATTATAATTATGGATCTGGTCAGCTGGTTTCCCAACACCATTATTTTGATCAAATTGTTCACCATGGGGAGATTGGGGAAAGGAGAACCCTATTCCCTCCTATCAAATTGACATTCCCGGCTGGCTACGTTATGGATTCCTGTGGGGGTGGAAGATGACATGCCAGGCTGTACTGTCGATGGAGGACATATACATTCGGCTTACTGACACTCGGATTTCTCCGAATTGGACCTGGAGACTCCTGGCTTGTTGCTACAATTCAGGAAGTCTGGGCAGCTGTTGGGCCGTGGTAAGGCTGCTTATGATGGGTTATTCAGAAAGGTACAGACTCAAAACTCAGACTCAGTATACCTGGAGCTGATTGGAGGGATTAGATCTTGCAGAGGTACCTGTTTCTGCACGGCAAAGGATTGAACAAGAGGATTCAGATGATTTGATTTTTTCTCCACTGAGAAGTCCCAGAAAGACTAAAGGCTGTCAACAAATGAATCAGTACAGCTTGTTCCGGAACAAGTCATAGAAACAGAAATTTGTCTCCCTGGTGTCCTTGGACTGCTGCTTACCTCAGTCTTCTCCTGGATATTCTGTAAACAGATGCTCTATGCCCCCCCCCCCCCCATCCTGTCTTCTTCTGATCTGTGTTGGACTGATCTCCCTGACCTAGCTGCTGAGGAACATTTTTCCACTTCTTATCAGAACTGTTAGCCGAGGAGGGGAGTTTGACTCAGCCCCACAGTAGCCCGACCCCCCCCCCTCACCTCACCTCTGCTGGCTCCCTTCCACCCCTGCCCCTCCCCACCCTACTGCTCCCATGCTATGCTATGTGCTTCCTACACTATCGCAGAGATTTTTGTAACCTTATACTGTGTATGTGTATGTGTGTATGTATACAAAGTATGAGATGATTTTTTTCCTCACTTATCCTTTTATGTTTTCACTGTTGTTTCCATCTTTTTAATGGCAGCGCCTCCAGAAGGGGGCAGCATGGCCTCAGTTCACCTATCTCCCCATGTTTGTTTGTTTGTCTTCTTGGATGGGTGTTCTGTTAACTGTAATTTCCCCATTTTGGGATTAATAAAGTATCATTCATTTATGTGGGGCCCATAGAAACTACTGAGTACCATTTTTTAGGTGCTGCAGTGAAATTTCAGCAAAATGGACTAGCTTGTCATATCACTTTTTCACTCAGATCATCAGGGTGTCTTTGAATTCATCCCTCTGTAGGTTGATAATTTTAATTCCCATCAAAATATGTGGCATCCTGTCCCTCCTAACACTTTACCCAGTCCATATCAGTGTAGATATCCAGCATGATGGGTTTTTTTCCCCATCTGTTGTATTTTCAAAGTGTTCTCTTTTTTTGGGGGGGGGAGGTGAGCAGTGTATTTGCGTGTACGAAAGTGTGTATGTCGAAATGAATGTGTACATTTCTGGTTGATTATCTGTTTGCATGTTCGAACAGGTATACTTAATTGAAGGGTTATTCAGTTTTGTTTATAAAGGGTCAAATCACAACAGTTGCCTCAAGGAGCTTAATATTATAAGGTAAAGACCCTACAATAATACAGAGATAACTCCCGCCAGAACCAGGCTCAGGGAGGGGCAGCAATTTCCTGTGATCTTTGTTTTAATATTCTTTAAAATTATTTTATTCAGCCTGTGAAGCACTTGGTAACTATTTGTTTTGGAATGTGCTATACAAACAGTTATTATTAAAAGCTATTATTTCTTTTTCAGCCATTCTGTTATAGATTTTCTGTCATGTACAAGCAGTGTGGCAAGCAGGGTGGACCCAAAAGCAGTTTATTAACAGAAATAATCCAAAATACTCAAAAATTAGGCAAACTTAACAAAACTGAGGTTCACTGAAAGACAGTAAAACTGGAACAAAACCCATACCTCCATGAGGGAGGACATGACAGAGAACAGAGGGAAATGCAGACAATAAATACACAGGGAATGACGAGGGATAACGGGACACAGCTGGGGAGAACAGGTGGCCAGAATCACATAATGAAAACACAGGAAGCAGAACTCAACACCACACACAGGGAACACAGGACTGTCAAACTAAAACAGGAAGTAAACAAACAAGATGAACGCAGACTAAACACATCATGAGGAATAGAATACACAAGAAACCAGGAACTAACAAACAGACACAAACATGGGACGTGGGAAGACAAGAACAGGATACAATAACCAGACTAACCTCAAAACCATAACAAACTGAAGACCTACACAAAAGAAAAAAGAAAAACATAATCAGAGATATAACAAAATATAACCAAAAGAACACAAAACGCTGGACCACCGGCCCAGGATCATGACATTTACTGGTATACTTGGCATCACTGTCCTGTTGAATGACCCAATTTTGGCAATTTTCTATGTTCTTTTTAGAGAGAAGGGTCTTCCTCCTGGTAACTCTGTTTTTTGTTGCTTTTCTAGGTTTTTTGCTGTTTTTCCCTGTACATACATATTGGCTTCTCTTCATTGGCTCCCTGTTAAATCTAGAATAGAATTTAAAATCCTTCTCCTAACATACAAGGTCTTGAATAATCAGGCCCCATCTTATCTCAAAGACCTCATAGTTTCATATCACCCAAATAGAGCACTTCGTTCTCAGACTGCTGGCTTACTTGTGGTTCCTAGGATACTTAAAAGTAGAATGGGAGGCAGAGCCTTCAGCTTTCAGGCCCCTCATCTGTGGAACCATCTCCCAGCTTGGATTCGGGAGACAGACACCCTCTCTATTTTCAAAATTAGGCTTAAAACTTTCCTTTATGGTCAAGCTTATAGTTAGGGCTGGATCAGATGACCCTGAACCACCCCTTAGTTATGCTGCTATAGGCCTAGGCTGCTGAGGGGGGGGGGGTCCCATAATGCACTGTTTCTTCTCATTCACCTTTATTTTTATTTACTTGTTTATACTTCACTCTGTATTTAATCATTATTATTAATCTCTGGCTCTCTTCCACAGCATGTCTTTTGTCCTGTCTCTCTCCACTCAGCCCCAACCGGTCACAGCAGATGACTGCCCCTCCCTGAGCCTGGTTCTGCTGGAGGTTTCTTCCTGTTAAAAGGGAGTTTTTCCTTCCCACCGTCGCCAAGTGCTTGCTCATAGGGGGTCGTTTTGACTGTTGGGTTTTCTCTGTGTTATTGTAGGGTCTTTACCCACAATACAAAGTGCCTTGAGGTGACTGTTTGTTATGATTTAGCGCTATATAAATAAAATTGAATTGAATTGAATTGAATTGAATTGAATTACACACATACAGTGTTTCTATCATACCCTACCCCAATCCTCAGCACTTTTTGTCACCAGAACCTTTACATAATTTTACACATCACTGCTGTATCTGAGAGATTCAAGATGAGACAGATTGTGGAATGATTTAGAGTCAAATACAGAAATGACTGGAAGCCAGAAAAGTTTCACCTTATTGTCACTGTGTGCATGTCTATGTTCAGGGTTTGGAGCTTCTTGGTATCATAGTCCAGAATGAGAAAGGGAAATATTTCTTTAAAAATGTTGGCAACATTCAATAAAAAGCAAAACCTGAAATTCAGAAAAGTATCCAGACTCTTTGCAGTGGCATTCCAGGTTATGTTCACATCATTCTGGAGCCTTGTTAAAGTCTGATTTGGCTACAAATAATTTGGAAAGGAAGAAGTCTTCGTATCCCACATTTCACCTTGCATATAACTGAAAAACCAAGTCATGAACTCCAAGGAACTGTCTGTCAACCCAGGCACTTGAACTGCACAGAAGCACAGAACAGGGAAAGGACATAAAACCATTTAAAGCTTTCAGCATTCCCAGGAACACACTTACCTCAATAACTGTGAAAATTAAGAAATCTGAATTCACCAGGATGCTTATTACATGAAAAGAGTTGGCCATCAAGCCAAACTGAGCCAGCAGGTAACTGGTCTGGAAGGTCACCATTAACTCAAATGTCTAGCATATCTGTAAAGAGGGCTTCTTTTGTCATATTACCATTATTATGCCAAAGGATAACTGTCTTGGCAACAGTCCATCAGTCAGGCATTTTTCTGTGGTGCTGCCGGACAGAAGCCATTCTGAGTGACTGTAGAGACGTATCCAAGAAGCCTTAATGTTTACCAAAATGGCTTTCACATAACATTAATTTTGAAGTCTTAAAAAAGAATTTTAAGCCCTCTTGTCTTTTAAGGCAACAAAAATACAAAGTTTGCAAAAACTGGATGGATCCTGAATACTTCTATGAATAAAATCAGCAATATCAGCAAAGTTATAAAGTGAAGTGCAACCGCATTACATTCATACAGTACTGTGAACCACTACTTTGCTAAATTCCAGAAGTATATTACACTTACTAATTAATTGTGTTGTTACTTGTGCTATATAAGTTCTTAAATTATCAGCATCATTGTGCATGAAAAAAGTGGTTGATATTGGTTTATTTGGTAGAAAAGACAAAAAGGCAAAGTATTATAAACTTTTTGGAAGTGATAATGTGCACATTATGCCTAATTTATTGCACAAAGGAACGCAAATGTAACAATGGGGTAAACCCAGCCCAGGAACAACATAAACACAACATAAAAGCTCTACAAGCACCTGTCAAAACAGCACACTAACTGCTTTAATACACAATCAGTGTTATGCTAACACAAAGCTAGCAGTGAGAGCCCCCAGCATCTGGAGCAAGGGACTCAAACTCAAATGACTTGGGGGCCTCTGCTGGTTCTGTCATCTCAGTGGAGGGCCACTGTTTGTGTTTTATTTTATAATGAAGAGTTTATTTGACTATGTTGCCCTGTTGGCAAACACTCTGACAGAGCGGATTAATGCCTTATATATATGTAAACACAGTGTTTCCCAACAGAGCAACATAGTTGAATAAACTCTTCTTTTCAGCGGATAAATACAACAAAATAATTGATACATCCTGTATAAAAACTATATTTAGATATTTTTTCTAAATACAATAATAAATGTGAATCCACTGTGTACTCTTATTCCTTAGTTCGAAAAATATTTTTAAGGCATGAAACATTCGCACAAAATTTATGTGTCCAGTGTGTCAAGGCCTGAACAGGCACAGGAACCAGTGAAGCTTGTGGGTTTAATTTTAGCGGTAAGGTATCACGTGACCGAGACAAGTGTCGTGACACGCATCAAGAGTGAGTCATAGACGGATGTAATGGAGAGAATCCACCCATTTTTCAAAATAAAATGACGTTCAGACTCAAAATAAATAAAACAGAAATAATGTAAGTAATTTATTGTTTCAGAGTGGCCTGGTACCAAATGACCTATGGACCAGCTGGGACCTCTGATTTAAATTACATGACAAATGGTTGTCTTAATTGGAAAGCAAAATTTTAAAAAAGTACCTCAAAGACCAAATTGTATTATTATACAGCAGAAGTTTAACATCCCTGATCTAGAGTGAAGATCAAATCCAGTCAAGGAACCAAAACTTGATTTTCAACAGCTATCAACAGCAGCGGTGAGCAGACTTGTAGGACTGTACTTTTCCACCTGTATTCATTTGTTTCTCACTGTCACCACAGTATTCTTTTATGAAGTGCTAAATTGACTGTTTTTCACCCACTTTGCTGTAAGCTTTGTTATAGCTTGTTACTTCATGTGTTAATTATGTTATTTTTGCGTAATCCCAACACTGTAAATAAGATACATGAAAGGAAAACTTTTCATTTGAAAACAAAGATGAACGAATACGTGAAAAAGGAAGAAACACAGGGATAAATGACTAGAAGGACCCCTACTGAAAAACAACTGCTAGCTGTGTAAGTATGAGGGTGTGTGAGAAATGTGGTGAATTAAAGCTGTTGAGAAAAATGACAATGGAATCAAATGCTTTTTCCGCTTATGCGCAACTAAACATTCCAGGTACCGAGATCTGTGTGCCTGAGTGTGTGACTGTGGGCTCGCCAAAATTACAGCCTCTAATCCTCTGCTCCAAGTGCAGCACACCTAACCCTCTCTGTTAACTTTTAATAACTCATGCAACCCTTGCCCCCCCCCCCACACACACACACACAAAAAGCTATTTAAAATGGGCAACTTCACCAAATACACACTGTTAAAAAAAATTATCTGTATGAAATCCATACAGGAAATTTCTGTATTTTTACAGGGCAATAAATTAAGATACGGTTGTAGCTTTAAATTTATATGAAGACTTGTGTACTTTTACAGATTTGTTTTTATATTAAATAAAATGTATTTTCTGATACAGCCACTTAAAATGACTGGCTGATCCTTGGCTGGTCCGTGGCCAATCCTTGACCGAAATGAGATCCTCCGCATATGATGTAGGCAATGAGACCAGGAGTTGTACCGCCCTTAAGCACCATTTAAGAAAACTGGCGGTAATGTCTTATGTATCCACCAGGAGGAGCAGTGAAGATGGAAGCGCATTCATTTACAGTCTGCTACAGTGTTTATTGATAAATTATAAATTTGCTCAGGGATTCTTTTATTCTAACAGAATCATAGTATTGAACCTTTCTGTAAAACACTGATGTAGATATTTGCTTGCAGCCAGTAAAGTAGAGGATGTGCACACCAAACAAGCTGCTTGCACTTGATGGACATTGCTGACCAATGAACACAAATGCATAAAACGATTTTTGACTGCACTGCTAATGTTTTCAAACAAAAAGTAAATTAGAAATTTAAACATGAATTGATTATTGCTGAGATATGTCAGTGAACGGTGCATTTAGATGCTGTAGGTGTGTGTGTACTCTGGCAGAAATATGTGGAGCTCTGTTCAAAACATTTAGGGGGAAGAGTTGGTGTACAGCTACTTTAGGGGAGGGACCCAGAGATTTGGCCCTTACAACAACAGGAATAATCCCGTGCAGCTGATGCGCCAGCTTTCCAAATAAATTAACAGTCACAGCAGTAACGATCACGGTCATGCTGCTTACTTTCAACCGGAATTATGCGAGTCTGTTTACTCAACACAGCAGCACGGTGGTGTGGTGGTTAGCACTGCTGCCTCACAGTTAGAATGACATCTAGAAGTTCGATTCCACTTTGGCCCGGACCTCTCCCTCTCTGTGTGGAGTTTGCATGTTCTCCCCATGTCTGTGTGGGTTTCCTCCCACAGTCCAACGACATGCACTTACTGGGGTTAGGTTAACTGGTCAGTCTAAATTGCCCATAGGTGTGAATGGGAGTATGAATGGTTGTCTGTCTCTCTGTGCTGGCCCTGCAACAGGCTGGTGACCTGTACAGGGTGTACCCTGCCTCTCACCCCATGACAGCTGGGATAGGCTCCAGCCCCCCTGCGACCCTGACCAGGATAAGCAGAAGAGGATGAATGGATGGATATTATTCAACACACTGAAACGTCTGTGCAACAACAGACACATGTTCCACAAAACGTGTCCAGCTGAATACTGAAATATTTATTTATTGGTGCAAAAATTGCGTGTGCTTACAGTTAGGACAGAATTAACACGGCATTAGCGTTCAATCTGGTTTTCCCACCTAATGATAATGGACACAGCTCTCCCAGTCCCCACAAACACGGAAATTCAACCCCAACTACAGACATCCCTCTGTTTATTTTTTTAATCAGTGTGCGAGTGTGGTTTAAAATGCAGGAACCTCCTGATGCCTATCCCGGTTTCCTTAAGACTGATGATAAATAAATAAGCACATTAATAACATGACTTATAAAGGGTTACATGGATGACCTATCACCAGTTTTACTAATACTTTACCCCCATCTCTGCATGTCTGTAGAATACCACTGTTAAAACCCTTTTTTTTTGAAGTATGCAACCCAGAGTTTATTCATAAAACTGGTGTTAAGACATCTGTGAACTTTGTGACATGTTGAATTTATAATAAAGTGCGACTTAAAATTATGCATAAGTCATTTTCACCTGATGGAATAATCTGATAAGTTAGAATGCCTGTTTAGTTTATTTGGCTCTGTCAGAGAACTGTTTCTAGGATGCATTCACAAAAATGCCGACACTCAGACCATTCTTGCTAACTTGGGGCAATAGTGAGAGCATGGACTCCCCAGGGGAAAAACTATCGGTTTCAACAGCAAAAAATAAAACATACATTGAAACTGGGGTAACCCGTGCCCCTAGAAGACTCAATGTGGTTATGGCCAACAACACACTGGAGTTCCTGTCCATCCCAAAGCAAAACATCATCAGTCTTTCACCACCCTTTCACCAGTGCCTCAGCAACCAAATACCATCCATTGCCATATAATTTTGTGATTGGCTGTTGTGCTCCTTTTTTCCACCAATAGGGAACAAGATGTCATGATTTTTTTTTGTGTGTGTTTGTTTTTATTAGCAAGAACTTCCTGCCCTTCTCCTGCAGGCACACGTGAGGATAATATACAGGGAAAGGCATGGCGTACTGATCATAACTCTGGTTTTACTTAGCCTGTAGACACGATTTAAAAACTGGGATGTAGTTTGAAGTCTGCACCTTGAATTTACATTGAAACAGAGAGACAGCGAATCAGCTTCCTGTTGCTAAGTCATCTGAAGTCGACGATATCATAAATGGATGTTTAATGACGATTAAGGTATGAATCCTTCACTTTAAAAAAGTAAAAACATGGCAGATTTTCTGCTCAAGTCTTCATTGTGAAACCAGACAATGGTCATGTATGTTTGCTTTGTCTTAATAATGAGATGTGTTATATGGAGCCATTTAAACCTCTCATGTTTGGAAATAAGTGGAGCTATTTTCCTATGGAATGATTCTTTGTTACAGGCAAATTAACATAGATTCTGAGAGTGAGGATGAGGAAAGACAATCCAGGAACAACCTTCCAAAACCACCAGCTCCCCCTAAACCACCTGCAGTGCCCACCATCAGAAGCAGCCACCACGGCACTTTCAGAACTCAACCACATCTACCTTCGCCACCCGCCAATTAGAAGCTCTTAGAAATTATTAGAAATTGGTATCTTTAATTAATTGAAAACATGTCTGTTTACATGCCAAAAAATGTAAATTTGGATACAGGGTGACAGTCAAAATCAGCCTTTACCTTCTGTGTAGACAGTGACTTTTAAATTCTTTGTATTGTTTCACATTTTAGGTGCATGACCTGGCAGTCACTGGAGGAAGGGAGCTGAGAGCTCATCACAAACTGCCTTGCAGAACAGTACAGCTTCCGTGGCCAGAAGGGCAAAAAAACTGTACACTTTTCTCTATAGCCCATGAACTCATATTGTCTCGCCTCCTGACACCGACCTCGGTACACGATCACATTTTTCTTGATCATGCACACTTCCAAAGTCTTTTTTTGTCTGTTCATTTTTCAGGGGCTGTACGAAAGAACCAAGGGCCAGATACTCTGACTGATACTGAGATCAAGGCTGTGGTGGGAGATTGGCTGAAACATGCCAAGTGTCGTAAGGACAAGTCGGCCAATCCAGAACATGACAGGAATGATGATGAGGAGGAACCCTAAATCAGGAAAAGACTATGCAGCATTGCTAGTTAGAATATTTTCTCTATACTCACAACAGTCTTCTACTCAGTTTGGTGGTCCAAAAATAATTTTTTATTCATCCAAGAAAAAGTACATGTGTATATAGTAAAAACAAGATTAAAGTATGATTGCTTATCATATCAATACTTCCTTAGTTGCCTTAGTTGGTATCAATGTTATAGTTATCAATGCTTTGATCTCATCTAGGCCTGCACCTCACACTAGTCTCATGTAACACTTAGAGTCTTGGGTACTGTAACCTGGAAAAACATTTGCAAGCAGTCTTGATTTATGTGCAGTTAAAATATTTTTACATTGATTTTTCTTTTTAAATGAAATCATGGATCATTACACAAAATTTAAATGTGCACATAAATGTAAAGATTTTGTGGGAAATGCCTGATTCTGCAAATAAACTGCAGCAAACTTCTTCCCTATTTGTTCTTTGTTAATTTTAAGTGGCTGGAATCAATTTTGACATTTGTTACAAATTTGTACGAATCTCACTGGAAAAGAGAGAACATAAGTTCACAGGAGAACCTTAAAAATACATTCAACATTTCTGCCATGTTGGAAATATCCAAAGTAGGACGTTCAGTGAACATTCACGCTCACTAAACGTAATATGGTGTTGCAGATTTATGTCTGGTGAACGTTGTCAGTGAACATTCACCAGACGTTCAAGGTGATGTTCAGTGAACGTTGTCTGAACATTCATTGCTAGCTGAGCCCTTCCTGCCTCAAAACCAGTGCTGACCAGTTAGCTCCAGTCTTCACGCAGATCTTCAATAAATCCTTAGAACTGCATGAAGTCCCCACCTACTTCAAAAAATCCACCATCATTCCAGTACCCAAGAAACCCTCCATCACAGGACTAAATGACTACAGGCCTGTTGCACTGATGTCTGTGGTAATGAAGTCCTTTCCACGTCTGGTGTTGGCTCACCTGAAGAATGTCACAGGACACCTGCTGGACCCCCTGCAGTTTCCCTACTGGGCAAACAGGTCAGTGGATGATGCTGTTAACATGGGACTGCACTGCATCCTACAACACCTCGACAGCCCAGGGACATATGCTAGGATCCTGTTTGTTTACTTCAGCTCTGCGTTTAACACCATAAAACCTGATATCCTCTCCTCCAAACTCTCTCAGCTCACTGTACCTCCTCTGTCAGTGGATCACCAGCCTCCTGACGGACAGAACACAGCACATGAGGCTGGGGGAAATCACTTCAGATACACTGTCAATCAACACTGGAGCTCCACAAGGATGCATCCTGTCCCCACTGCTCTTCTCCCTCTATACCAACAACTGCACATCAACAGGCCCGACTGTTAAACTCCTTAAATTTGCGGAAGACACAACAGTCATCCGACTGGTGACGAGTCTGCATATCGGCAGGAGGTTGAACGACTGGTGCTTTGGTGCAGTCAGAACAATCTGGAGCTAAACATACTCGAGACTGTGGAGATGACAGTGGACTTCAAGAGTGACTCACTATAACCGACAGCCCTGTGATGAATGTGGAGACCTTGAAGTTTCTGGAAAACCACCAAAATCTCAGGACCTGAAATGGGAGCTCAACATCAGCTCCCTCCTCACAAAGGCCCAACAGAGGATGTACTCTCTGCACCAACTGAGGAATTATGGGCTACCACAGGAGCTCTTGAGGCAGTTCTACTCCACAATCATTGAACCTGTCCTGTGCTCTTCTATCACAATCTGGTTTGGAGCAGCAACAAAACAAGACAGGAAAAGACTGCAGAGAACTATTAGAACTGCTGAGAAAATCATTGGTGATCCTCTGCCCAACCTTCAGGACTCGTACACTTTCAGAACCAGGAAACGGGCAAAGAAAATCATCATAGACTCCTCACACCCTGGACACAGTTTATTTCAGCTCCTTCCCTCAGGCAGGAGATACAGATCACTGTCCACAAAAACTACCAGACACTCAAACAGTTTCTTTCCTCATGCCATCACACTCATTAACAGCTGATCAATAACATTGCTCTCTACAGACATTGCCTAAATGTTGCATACTATTGTTGTTACAGTACAATGCACACTACACTTAATTTTATTAGGCCCGAGCCAACCGAAGGGTCGGCGAGGAGCCTATTGTAATCGCAAGGGGCAGAGGTGCAAAAATGGGCAACGTCGCATGGGTTGTGGTCGCATGTGACCAGGGACCTCATGGGGACGTGCGTCAGGCTGAGACATTTCCAAAAATGTATATATGAGGGAGACTGGAAAAGCGCCTAATTGGAATTGTAAGTGGTTGTCATTATTGTTAGGCCCAAACCAACCGAAGGGTCGGCGAGGAGCCTATTGTAATTGCAAGGGGTGTAGGTGCGAAAATGGGCAACGTCGTATGGGCAACAGTCACATGGGACGCGGTTGCAAGTGACCAGGGACCTCATGGGGACGTGCGTCACGTCGACGACGTTTCCAAAAAGGTATATACGAGGGTGACTGGAAAAGCGCCTAATTGAAATTGTAAGCGGTCATAGTTATTTTTAGGCCCGAGCCAACCGAAGGGTCAGCGAGGAGCCTATTGTGATCACAAAACGCGTAGGCGCAAAAATGGGCGCACCCCAAGAAAATTCCATTTTTTGGCCTCCTATGGGAGAGGCCAAGATCAACTTTGTCGTAGAACCATGAATCACGTCACACAGAGATCATGTCAAGAGCACCCTCACGCAACAAACAGGAAGTCAGCCATCTTGGCCTGAACTTCGCCTTTTGCCAAGTCAGCAATTATGCACACCTTGTATTTGAAACATCTCCTCCTAGGGCGTTACACCTAGAGACACCAAAATGGCTCTGTATAATCTACACAAGTAGGGCATCAAAAGTTATTTGCGGTTTTACTATTCAATGATCTTGACACAAGAGGGTGCTGAATTTGCCATTCATTTTGACGTTTTGTAGCCCAACCTTTTCTATCATCACTCGTGCATGCTTTGCCTGATTTGTCCCAAACTTTAATAACTTATGTATAGTCCTACCCATCCATCCATCCATTCTCTTCCGCTTATCCTGTTCAGGGTCGTGACATAGGGCGAGAGGCAGGGTACATCCTGTACAGGTCGCCAGTCTGTCGCAGGGCCAAACAGAGAGACAGACAACCATCCACACTCACATTCACACCTATGGGCAGTTTAGGGTAGCCAATTAACCTAACCCCAGTAAGTGCATGTCTTTGGACTGTGGGAGGAAACTGGAGTACCTGGAGGAAACCCACGCAAGCACGGGGAGAACTTGCAAACTCCACACAGAGAGAGAGGGGCCTAGGCCAAGGTGGAATTGAACGTTATTCTGTGAGGCAGCAGTTCTAACCACCACGCCACCGTGCTGCCTATAGTCCCACCCTGAATCCATCCAAATGCAGAAACAATGGAAATTCACGCAATAGCGCCCCCTACATGAGCAAACTAAAATTTACATGGAACTCAAAAACTTTAGTTACTCCTAGCTTTATGAAATTTGTGTCACACATTCTGTATATCACCCTAATCAAAAAAGTCAATCAGACCAATGCCTCATTCTGTACGACGCTGCCGTGACCACACCCCCAATTCCCCATTGGTTTTCAATGGAAAACCTAACATTTCTGCGTGAAACACCTTTTTCAGGTGTTTTGAGCTGTACATTGATCACAAACATTCCCACTAAGGCCCATGATGATGCTACGTTGCAGAGGGGCGTGCCCTGGCGCCATGGCGAGCTTTGATCCTTTGCCGTGACATTTCAATTGCCTCTCATTGTCATATACTTTGTCTGTTTGCCCTCAGACTTCACAAGTGTGATAAGGATCCACCCCTGAAGACATCCACATGACATTATTGAATGCCAGTCTAGCGCCCCCTAGTGAAACAAGGACCTTGCTCTAATTCAAATACTCATTGTCCAATCTACACCAAACTTCACAAGTGTGATAAGGACCCACACCTGAAGAAATCCACAGGACATCATTGAATGACAGTTACAGCACCACTTACTGGAAACAGGTACACTCACTGCTCTAAATCAGAGGATTTCAATCGGCAGAAGCAGCTCGTCGGGGGTTCGCGGGGGCTCACAGGCGATGAGGGCCTTTAATGCCGCTTGCGCCTTTAATTACTGTGAATGCCCTCAAGGCATTCACAGTTGTTGTTGCATTTTTTTCTTCCGTACGTTTTTCGGTCGCTAATAACTCAAAAACGCTTTAAGCTACAGAAACGATTCTGGTATCAAATTGTTCAGCTTCTTCGGGACATTTATGCTATTACTTTTCTGGTTCCAGGCTTTTGGCAATGATTTTATATTAATATTTTTATGAATTTTTTTCCCCATTCAAATGAATGGGGAACGTTTCAAATCCTTTTCAAATCCTTTCAGGTTTTAAAAGCTAATAACTTCAGCATACTTTCAGCTAGAAACACCATTTAAGCTTTAAAATAAAGCCACGTCTTTCAGCTATTCAGCTCTTACTTTTTGTGTTGATATCTTTTATGGTTTTTGAACAGTGACAGCTTAAGTGCAAGGATGTTTTTTCACCCCTTTCAGACTTTATAATGGGTGTGTGTTGCGTTTTGCTAGAGTGGGAGCCTAATTAGTAGAGTGCGAGACGTCAAAACTTTCAGGTGGAAAATTTATTTTTAAACTGCCGCTGTGTCCACACTCTTCACTCTACAGCCATCATTTTATGCTCAAAATGTAGAGCTGCTTCTCTACTTTCAAACAATGTGTCTCTCAACTCTGTCAAATGTAAACTTTTTAAACTGTGAGGCTTCAAGCAGAGGGAGTACCTTCCAACTCCTTCATTCACCTCCATAGTAATTTCAGAGAGCTGATTTTCTCCAAAGCAGAAATGAGCACCTTTTTTAAACTGCTCCCACGGCCACACCTTTGAGCCCAGGAAAATAAAAATTACACCATTGTTTAGAGCAGCTCCTTGTGACGCTCACGGTTCAAAAATTATGTTGATAGCAGCTAAGGCTTGTGATTTAGAAGCACTTGTTTGACAGGTGCGCCCAGTCAAATTTGACAGAGACTTGGCCAGAGTGCATACACCTCAGCAGGTAGGCAGTGCACCTGGCAGGTGTTTTCTAATCAGTGCATTTAGCAGCATTCAGCTCCACAGAGCTCTCTGCAATATGTATGCAGTGCAAACCTCACTGTGTGTGAGACTCCTGTTGGCTCAGTGGTAGAAAACATCACCATGAATGCAGAAGAAACAGACAGCACAGGTTGGAGTCCTGCTTTACTCCAAGCTTTCAAGGCTTTCTGTTGAGCTGTGAACTTGTGATATTTATTGATATAATATTCATTCTCTCCACAATTATTGCCAATAATTTATCGGCACTGTTTTTCTCCTTCATGTTTATGACAAAGACTCAGTGTGTTTTCATTTCTTCAGATTTTTTTTGACACTTTGAATCTTTTTATATTCATTGGCATTTCAGCAAAGTTCAGTTGAAGAACATGATCTTCTTACTTTACATGACTCCTGTGCTCACCCTCGTGGTTACCCACTGGTGCTGCAGCATTAATGACACAATGTTAAATCACCATGAACTCGGATAATGGACAGAGGTCATCAGCTGCCATAGCCACCTCAGTCATGATGGCCCGTTTCAATATCTGTTATGGTTTTTCTTAAGCTCCAGTGTAAATGCCATTTCACATTGTTTTTTTATGGCCTTTCAGCAAATTGACTGCAACTTAATCCATTTGTTGACAATTTCAGCTGTTTAGCCTTTCAAATACATTTCCAGCTGCTTTAACTCTTTCAGCCAACCAAATTTAAGCTCTGAAGCACTTCATACTTTTAGGGTAGTTTTGACAGTTCAAATCTTTTTGGTTCATTGATACTTGAGCACAGGTCAGTTGAAGAACAGTCCTTTTACTTTTCAACATGGTTGTGCTCACTCTAGTGGTTACCCACTGGTGCTATAGCCTTAACAGCATATTGTCACAACACCTTGAACTGGCAAAATGGACAGAGGTCATCAGCTGCCATAGCCACCTCAGTCATGGTGGCCCATCATCAGCCACCCTCAATAACAACACATTGACATCACAAACCAACAATCACAGTTAAACCAACAAATTACCACTGAATATATGATCAACACTCATAACTAAAACACCCAAACATCAGCAGAAACATTCCCACAAGTCCTTGCTCTGGTGGCTTCTCCCATTGGCTGCCACAATATTACATTCATTCTGTCCACAATGCAGTTTGTGCAATTTCTTTCTCCTTCCTGTTTAGGGTCAGGTTTCAATGTGTTTATATGTCTTCAAGTCATTATTGACCCTTTAAGACTGTTCATATTCATTGATGCTTTAGCAAACTTCAGCTCAAGACTTTGGAGCATTTCTGATTAGGTGCCATTCATGAGCACCCCTACTGGTTGCACAAAGCAGTTGCACTTTATTTTTGACACAATTTAAACAGGTGAAATGGCCAGAGGTCATCAGCTGCCACAGCCACCTCAGTCATGGTGGCCCGTTTCACCCGTTTCAATATCTTTTATGCTTTTTCTTAAGCTGCAGTGTAAATGCCATTTCACGCTGTTTTGATGCCCTTTCAGCAAATTGACTGCAACTTAATCCCTTTCTTGACAATTTCAGCTTTTTTGCATTTCAAATACATTTTCAGCATTTTTTTCAGCTGCTTTAACTCTTTCGGCCAATCGGATTCAAGCTCTGAAGCCTTTCGTGGCATTTCAGCTCCTGTCATTCAGCATGGGGCATTCACAGTGCATTTTCTATGGGAAATGCCTTTTTCTAGTTCTTATTGGGGTCTGAGCATGAAATGTGTGAAGGCCCTGTTTTCTCGAAGCACATTCATTTTCTCAAATGAATTGCCTTTTTGGGGGCTTTATCATATTCAAAAACTCATGAAATTCTGCACACACATCAGGTAGGCGTGAAATTTAAGTATTTTAATGGTTTTGGGCATAGGCCAAAATGGCTCTCTAGTGCCCCCTAAACTGGAGCCCCACCACTGTGTTCCACGTACATTTTACATTTGTAAAATGTACATTTGTATGAAATTTCATATACAAATGTAACATGTCCAGAAAAACAAAAAATTCTTTTTGGAGCGATTTGCCACCCTCAGACTTTCTGTTAATAGCTCAGAGGTTTTAAATGTTATCAACTTTATATTTGGGTTGTCTAATCTACACACCAAGGGGAATCTAAATTTAAAAAATGGGGATTTTTCACCAGAGGCGTGGCCATGACGCCACAGTGAATTTTGATCATTCGCCAGGAAATTTTGATTGTCTCTCATTCAAACCTACATAATCCAATCTGGATCAAACTTCCTCAGTAGAATGAAGGGACACCCCTGAACACATACATATGACAATATTTAATCAGCGCCACCTAGTGGGAACAGATGTCATGTTTTACACTTTGAGGTACACCTCAAAGGTGGTTGAGCAGAACTTCTTAAGGAGTTGGTCTCACATTCTTTTCAAAACTGAGTTTTTGCCAAAGGACGTGACCCTGGCGGGATGGCAAAGTTCGATGTTTCGCCATGAAGACAAAAAGGACTAACTCAAAGCCACATGCCCAATCTGCCCCAAACTTCAGTGGTTTGATAAGCCTCCTGCCCTGAACACATTGATATGCACAAAGTCCCTTCAATTAAAGGTGTAAATTTTTGCCATTTTCAGGCCTGCTATTTGAATCATCTCCTTCTAGGGCTTTGATCCAGTGACACCAAAATGGCTACAGATCATCTAGACAAGTAGCCCATCAGAAAATATTTAAGGTTTTATAGAATCTCGAACGGTGTTGCCATAGCAACACTTTGATTTCGGGATTTCAATCATATACCACAGGACACCAAATTGTCACGTCTCCAATATACATTCTCCAATCTGTCCCAAACTTCACATACTTCATGAGAGGGTGAGTGAGTCAGGACACACCCATCTACCACCTTTGTATCACACACATAACACCACCTAGTAGGGTCAGAAATTCAGCAGTAGGTTGTAAACATCATCCAGTTGTGCATTTAACACATAACCATGACCAGAGGGGGCAAAAGTAAAGACATTCTTTACTTAAGTAGAAGTGTTGAATCTAATTGAAAAATACTGTACTAAAAGTAAAGTACTGAGTAAACTTCTTTACTCCAGTAAAAGTGAAAAGGTACTCTTACAGTAAATGTATTCAAAGTAAGAAACTAAAAGTAGCTCATTGTTATGCAAAGCTAAATTCTAATTCTAATTAATGTACTCATCTTGAATCTCACACACAAAAGACTGAAAGGGAAATAAAAACATCTCTATTTTCTGTGGAGGGTGATTGCCTCCACACCTAAACACAAAAATGAGTACACTCAGGGGTTAAAGTGGCATTCAGAAAGTCAGACAATCCTAAAATCAGTTGTAGTGGCTCTGCAGGGTGAGAACAACTTTCCTTTGTGTCCAGGTTCTGATCAGCTGACCTGTGCTGCTGCTCTGATATACTAAATTCAATTTGTTTTGCAGGATATTTCACAAAATGAAAAATCATAATTGATCTGCTTTATGTGATTATGACATCACATATAAGCATATTTCTTTGAGCAGTTCTTACCTTTAAATCTAACCTCTTTTGTTCCACTCCTCTTCTTACATCTTTCTCCATCTGAGTGAAATTTTCTCTCATTTTGGGAAGCAGCAGCTGTATCTTTAGCTAGCAGACTCACAGTTAGCATGTTTACTCACTGCTCTTCAGTAGCGTGGGACAGATGCTAACATACCACAACCACAACTTATGGACATCTGCACTCAGTCTGGCCTACTGTAACCCTTGAGTACAGCACTATGAATAAAGGATCAATACAGTTATAGTTTTATAGGTTTTTGTCTATTTCATATATTTGTATGCAATAAGCCCTGGTGATGCAGGCTACAGCAGTACAATTTTCTTTTTCCTCTATTTAGGCTCAAATTTGTTTGATCTTTGAAGGTGTCCGGAAATAAAGCTTTCCCTTTTAATCCTAAGGTAATGAGTCTGTTTTGGAAAGAAACAAAAGTACAAATATTTGTATTAAAATACAGGGAGTGAAAGAAAAAGTAGTCAAAAAAATAAAAACTCATGTACAGATACATGAGTATTGGCCTATAATTAGCTAAGAGAGCTGGGTCAGTGATGGCTTTTTAAGTAGTGCTTTAATTACAGCCTCCTTGAAGGCCTGTGGTACATAGCCAACTAATAAAGACAGATTGATCATATTTAAGATTGAAGCATCAATAACTGGAAAGACGTCTTTGAACAGTCTAGTAGGAATGGGATCTAATAAACATTTTCCTCAAACATCCTCTGACCCAAAAATTATTCCTACACAACGTATACTTGATTCTGAGTGTGAGAGCTGTGATTCGAATCTAAAAATTAATGAAATACTTTTTTCTATAAATCATTAAAAAAAATAACAAATCCCCTGGGTCAGATGGGTTAATGGGAATTCTACAAGCAATTTGGTGATCAGCTTGTTCCTTTTCTTGCCAAAGTTTTCTCAGAGAGCATTGAAAAAGGCACTCCCCCCCTACCTTAAATCAAGGGATTATTAGCCTCATACCTAACCCCAAAAAAGACAAATTACTCATTGATAACTGGCATCCTATATGTCTCTTAAATAATGATTATACAGTACTTAAATCAGTACTAAATACAATTATTGGAGAAACTTAATCTGTATTCATGCAAGATAAAGACATTTCCAATAATGTACGGCTCATCCTTGATATTCTAGACCATTCAGAATTAATTACTGAAAATAGTGTCATACTCTTCTTAGACTTTTACAAAGCGTTTGATTCCATTAATCACAACTTTATCTTCAACTGTCTTGATAAATTTGGATTTTTTCTGCAATACAATTAAAACATTATATAATAACGCAAATTGCTCTGTCAAACTAAAAAACGGTGCCTCCCCTGGGTTCAGTCTATATCGACTTATATGTCTCTTTAAGAAAAGGGAAAATATGTAATGTCTTTCTTGAAAATTTACACATTTTTTAAATGTTGCATACCTAAGTCTTTTGTCCTTGTTTCCCTTTATTAAGCATAGCTTCCTGACAGCCACCCTTCCACTGAGAGCATTTCTTATGAGGCTGCAGCGAACAGTAGATGGATCAGCTGAAGGTCCAGGTGCATCTCTCAGGTCCTGTGTCAGGTCTCCGCTGTTTCCTTTTTCTTAAGGAAGTGACTTTCGGATACGTTTCATCTGCTGTACATATTTTTTTTAGGCATGACACTTCTTTTGTCCTCTACTTGTCCACTCCCCTCAATTTTTTAAAGACTTTTACAAACTTACAAACCTATTTTTTCTTCATAATGGTTGAGCATTTTTACACTGCCAGCCTCCAGCTGATCTTCCTGTGTTTTTTTCCTAATAATAATTTCTTAGCAACAACTTAATTGCACACATACACTAAATATGAAAAACAGATAGTCAAAGTTCAAAATTTATTTAAATTTATATTATATAGCAGGAAGGACTTCCTCGTCAGATTGGCTGCTTTGTTCACTGACATCTGCTGGCACGCAAAAATACAGTCATCAGTTTTCAATGATGCAATTAAGGATACCATATTGCCACAAATGATTTAATCCCCTAAAGTCTAAGCTCAACTGTAATTGAAAAACAGATGTATAAACTATTTTATGTACAATGGTAAGAACACACCAGCTGCTCAAATATTTACAGAAAACTGAAATATCTATTCCACCAGTAAAAAAAAAAAAATTACAACCAAGTGCAGAAAAATCTCTGTATTTGTGTTATGAAATATATAGCTATACTTTCTGTTTACATTTTGCCCAGATGCACCAAAGCGTTTCACAGAACAAATACACCAGTGTTTCCCACCAGTGTGCCAACATGTAAACATTTCAGAAGAAGATTCAAATCTGGCATAACAAACAGAAAAAACAAAGCATGATATAAAACAAATAAAACAAACTCAGGAGCAAAGCAAATATCCTCAGCAAAACCAACCAAACAAAAAAAAACCCAAATAGAATGAAATAAATAAAACGTTTTCAGGTTGCCTGTCGTTTCAACATTGCAATGTGAGACACATCAATCCGGAACATCAGGGAGAACAAGTCTCCCTACATGATCATAGAAACGATTCCACATTGCACCCAATTGATTCTCTCTGCCCTTTAACATAAATCTTATTTTCTCCAATTTGGCAAAGTAAAGGACTTCTCTGACCCAGTGGGTAAATGATGGTGGTGATGAAGATTTCCATTTTGTGTGTGTTTCTTCAATTCCTGAAAGAATATCAGCCTTGTGTTCAACTAAACAGGCCCATATTTCACACCAAGTAAATAAATTGAGACTAGATTTTGATTATATTTTGGTAAATATACTTTTTGTGACATTTTTTTTTTTTGGTGGTGTGCCTTCTGATTTTTCTAATGTGAAAATGTGTGCCGTGGCTTAAAAAGATTGGGAAACACTGAAATAGACAATGAGACAAAATATCCTGTAAAACCAGACAATATTGTTATATATGCTTGAATTAAAAAGTGAAATGCTGACCTTTTACCTAATGTGCATTTTTTATTGTGTCTAAACAACCAACCAAAATACGTGCTAACACTTACCATCACAGGCAAATGCCATTGCTCCTTGCAAAACCTCGAGGTCCTCTTTTGCTTTCTTCTTTTTTTTGTTTTTTCTCCACGTCCAGCTCTTCCTTTAAAAAAGCAGCCTTCTGCTCCACCACCCGCCTCAGCCTGACCTGAGGGACCAGGAGCTCCATAGCTTGGGCGTGGACACTATGGCACTGTCCGTAAAGTTCCTCCCTTGTAACTGCTGGGTCCAGACATGCATACTGCAAAAACAAAATTTTTGACAAGAAAATGGTAACTGAAATGACTGACAGGCTGGGGCGGGCTGGGGTTGAAATTCACTGGACAAACCATAATTTGAAGACAAGAGGACTTTATTTGCAGCATAAAAACATGTTTTTTCAGTGGCATTAAATGTGTATTTAATGACAAAGCAAAAAATAAAAATCAGTCAACAAAACTTTATCAAACAAGCAGCTTATAAAAAACAAAGCACATATTTGGGAACCAAAGACCTCTGTTGTGTTTGTAGCCCCTCCTGATGAAAAATGTCTCTCAGTAAAGAGCCAGCTCCTGTCATTCACTTCAATGAGCCAGCTATTAGAGTCAATTACCCAATTAAGCACAGCAGCGGCGGGCTGCTGTGCTTAATTGGGTAAAAAAACATTCTGATCACCAGCCCTTCAGGAAACCTTCCAATGGCCACCACGCCCCTGCTGACAGGCATCACAGCTTCTGAACTATGACAATTTCAAAAATACTCTCAGCACATTTGACAGTTGAAATTTATCCCTTAGTGCCTCTATTCTGGATCGTTGATCCACTGAAAAAAGAAAATAGTTGATCCAACTTAATTGAATTTCTTCAATTGGTAACAAGTAATTCAATTAACTTTATCAAACTTAAGTTTAACTTGACAAATTAAAGTCCATCTTACTCAATTCGTTTACTTTATTTCAAAGAAAAAAATCTAAATCCCTCTTAAGTAAGAGGGATTTAGATTTTTTCTTTGAAAAACTTTCTAATTTTCTATAAAATTAAGTAATTTTATAGAAAGTCAACTCAAAAATTTAAGTTGTTCCAACTTAAAAAACTAAATTACCCCAAATTACATTATCACTCACTTAAAATATAGCTTACATTTAAATCATTTTAAAATGTGTTTTAGCATGTTATTTTAGTTTATCAAATAGGAGTAAAATACCTTTACACTACTCAGAAATTCAACTTGGTTAAAATAATACATCTACATTGCACAAATGCAACATTTTAAAATTTATTGTGAAAACATCACAAACTTACAGGTATGTCACAAAATATTATGCATTAAACATTCTACACAGATCTTTTTAAACTTCATAAGGGATATTGCTTTTCTGCTTAATTGGGGTTGTATTTTATGAATACTTGATTTTTTGGTCAGCAACCTGCTAGATCAGGGGTGCCCAAGTCCAGTTCTGGAGCGGTACCATCCTGCAACTTTCAGATGCGTCCCATCTCCAACACAGCTGAATCCAATGAACTGCTCATCAATCAATCAATCACAATGTAGCTCTCCAGGACACGACTTGGACACCCCTGTGTGAGGTTAGACAATCCAGAAGTATTCCTCAGAAAAAATAATGAGGTTTTTCAGACTTAACACAAGTCCTCCTAAAAACAAAATCCACATTCCTAAACCATAACATTTATCAAGAACATGTTTTTGACATAAAATGTAATAACACTAGTGACTATTTTTAACATCTTCAAGACCACACTGAAAACAAGAGCAATACCCAAAAAATATCCTTGAAATCCTCTATGCCAGGTTCTTCATTCACCACCTTGACCCTTTCATTGTTCCTCTTTTTAATTGTTTTCAAGAGTTCAATTCTCTCTTTTCCCATACTTTCTTGTGTTTCTCCCAATGGAAAGGATGGAAAAAGTTAACTTCAGCTCGTCTTGGCTTTTTTATTTTTTGCAGTGGGAAAAACAGAAGTAGTAGCTTTGGATTTAAGCGAGTTCGCAGACAACTCTGGACATCCTTGCGACTTGAGTAGAGTCCTGTAGTTTCCCATTTTGTACTTCAGCCTTTGCTTCCAACCGTAGCAACCATTGAATAAACCGGGCTTTTTTAAACATGGATGTTTTTTAACCAAGGCTTCTGCAACTACACAGAACTGTGCGTCCTCTGGGTAGGCTCTGTATCTGTAGATCTCTTCTACTAATCTATTTAGGAGGTCAGTCTTCATTCGAGAGGTGACTGTCAACATTTTGTTGTTTGCTTGATACTCAGAATTCCCCTTCTCTAGCTGACATTCAGTGTCATATGAAAATATGAGAATGGGAAAGTTGGCTGACCATTGTTGTGTTGACAAGGATTCAGGGGAGGAGAGGGTTATAGTGTCATTTGAGGCTAAAGAACTGCATTTGTCAGAGTGAACTGTAGAAGAAGATGTAGCTGTTTTAATGACATCAACAAAAGGTTGAATGGCTTCTTCTTGAATCACCTCAACTGTTCCCAAGTCCTCAAGGTCAGAAGTTGAGCTGAGGTTGAAGAAGTCATTACTACAGTCTTTGTCCATATATTGCAGTCTGATGTTGGTCTTTAAACCAGAGGTATTCTTCACCTTGCTGAGAAGCTCATCCAGAGAGTCTGGTATACCATTTGGAATTGTCAGTTTTTCAGTGTAGCTCTCTCCTAGAATCACCTTCAGTCAGGCAATCTGAGAAAAGGGCACAAACACAGTTAAGCAATGCTGGTCGCTATTTAAAGTCTTTACAAAATATTTTATATACATTATTAGTCAAATGTTTGAACATCTGCTTGTAGAGAGCAAAATAAATAAATAAAGGTAGTTATTAAAATATTACAGTATTTTAAGTTCAGTCATAAAAAACCTAAACTTTCTTGTACAACGCATTTAATTTTTTGTACAATCTTATATTACCTCACCCTTTAAACGTGGACATAGCTTTTCACAGTAACAAGACGCATTCCTCTAATTTTGTAGTCTACCAGCGGGTACACATCCGTTAGGTCTTGTAGCTCAACCAGTTTCAGTTCTTTGTCTGATGATGTTTTGAGATCGTAAGATCTGTAATGCTCAACATGCCACCCCTCAAGTTTTGTGAGCAGAAAGAATGACTGATTGGCCAGGATCACCATTTGGATGATTTCCATGAACTCTGGTGATCCTCCCAATGAGCCATGGATCAAGATCATCCTGCATCTGTACTTCAGTCCATTAAATGTTGCACTTTTAGTCATGCACACTGTAGCCAGATTTGAAAACTTCTGTTTGACAGCATTTACACTTTCCTTGTCAAGAACATCAGCTGTTACTGTGGAAACATTTGTAACTTCCTAAAGAGGTTTAGGAAAATCACATAAATGCAAATGATGTGCCATCTGATACTGGTGTCTCTCTGCAAGGGAACAGAGGACATTTTTAAAGCACTTGACATTTCGTGCAACTGGACCAAATTGGCGAATCAAGTGCGGGCAATGTTCCAAGAAATGGTGTTTTGGTTTAAGGTCACAATTAGGAAAAACCTCCTGGAATTGTGTTCTGTGCTCTGAGATCTTAAAGTCAAAGTAGGCAATAGAGTCCTCTGTGTGAATGGGACTGACCACAAGATCAACAATGTCCCTTAAGTCTGTTAAGATCTGCCAAGCTGGCTCCTCATGTTGTGTCCAATCAACAGATGTAAAAATCTGATCAAACACCAATTCTCATGTGCATTACCCCCAACACTTTTTCTGGCTTCAAAATTGAGAGCAATTGGATGAGGCCGATTAGTTTTATCAGTCCCCTTAAAGATGCTATTGCGTCATTCAGTGATACCAATGTGAAATACTTTTTCTTAATCAAAACACCCAGGCACCAAGCTAGTTCAAAAGGAACAACTCCTTCAAAAAGGTCATGCACAATGTCTGGAGAAGGACCTGTGGTAATGTTAAAATACCACCAATGTGATCAAATGGAAGCTGATTTCAAACCCTGATAACTTGGCAATTCACGTTCCTTGAGAATTTTTAAGTGATCTGCACGAATGCTTTTGGTTCTCAGGGTAAACGCACCACTTCTAACCTCTGTAGTTTGAATGTCTGTTTTAACTGCCAGACAAAACCTACATCTTTATGAACCTGTGAAGTTTTCTACAAAGCCACCAATACTGTGGGCAGCAAGATTATCTGCAACCACGCACTGAACTGTGCCTTTTTCAGCTCTCCCCAACTTTGACTCAAAGACCCCTTCTTGTCCCAAAATCACAAGCTCATTAAGTAAAGGTTCTAAAACTTTCTCGTAACCATAGCACTTCAAATCATTGGTTTTGATTAAAGCAGCCAGGTAAATGGAAGACAAGTTAGAATTACACCCCCGTGGCAAATTACCAAGAGTCCAGTATAAGCCACAAATTTTATGCTTCCATTTAGATGTACCAAGAGGGTTGCATATTTCAAAATCAGCAATATGCAATATTAATGGAATGCTCTCCTCCTTACACAAAAGCTCATTTTCACTGAAAAATGGCCCATCATAGAAAGACCTCTATGTATGAACACTACTTCTTTGTCGTATTTTATTCACATAATTTAAATAATCATTCTGATCCAAGATAACCTCACAATCAGGAACTTGCTGCAAAGACTTTAGGACTGATACAACAATTTTTTCTTTACAACTGACTGGTCAAACTGGCAAAGATGATCATGTAGTATTTGGGTTACAGTTCTGCATGTAACTGGCAGGGACAAAGAACCGATTAAACAGTTCAACTCCTGCAATAGTTCATCAATAGCTGCATTTGACACAAGACACACTTTAGAAGAACTGGTGCAAGTTTAAGTTCAATATCTCTCTGCACGTTTTCAGTCATTCTTGTTAAATGTGTGATCTGGATTAGCTTGTACAGTACTTTCCTGATCAAAAATATCAGTACCAAAACTAGCACAGAATTCTTCACCTCAGTCTAATTTTTTTTTTTTTTTTACAGGAATTCCAGTCTTTCATGCATTGCTAGAGTCAGAATGTTTTCTGTATTTAAGACTTTTGTAGTTCTCGTAAATATTTGTTTGATAAACACAGTCCTGAAACACACGTGACGGTTTCCTTGTTCTTGTGATGTTGAAATATATGTTGAAAAAAATCTTTCTCAGTGGAAAGTTGATTAGAATCACAAATGGGGCATTGGAATCTGGTTAAGTCTTTGGTAACTGTTTGTTTGACTGGAAGATTTCTCAATAAATGGCTTAGTAAAGCATTCCGGGTTTTGAATCTACATATGCAACTTAATTATGTGCATGGATACAAATAGCCCCGTGGTTTAGTTTGTAGTGCTTGAGCAATTCAGATCTTCTGGAAAACACCCTCTCGCGGTCTTTGCCTCTCCACATGAAGTGCAACACTAGGAGGACAAGAGAGGAACTTTGTTACCTGTATGTTGCCAAATCTGAAGGCAAGGAAGATGAAACAAATATGGAGGCACAGTTCATTTTGAATACTGTGACAACCCTAGCCCCATGCAGTACTTGACATGTTTGTTTTACTGCTTGGTAAAAATATAGATTCAGAAAGCATTTTTTACCATAACAAGTTTTTAATACCCTAGTGAAAACATTCTCTATATTAATCAATGTCATATTGTTAGTATTGCAAGTAATTTTTTTTATGCACAAATACACATTTCTTAAATTGTATTTCTCAGTTGACATTCCTTAGGATGGGAGGAAGCTTTTTTTAATTACTCCACAGTATTTTTAGGTTGTAATGTTGTCCTGACTGTACAGCATGTTACTCTTAATTCTGTGTGCACACACATACAGTGGTGTGAAAAAGTGTTTGCCCCCTTCCTCATTTCCTGTTTTTTTGCATGTTTGTCACACTTAAGTGTTTCGGAACATCATACCAATTTAAACAATAGTCAAGGACAACACAAGTAAACACAAAATGCAATTTGTAAATGAAGGTGTTTATTATTAAAGGTGAAAAAAAATCCAAACCATCATGGCCCTGTGTGAAAAAGTGATTGCCCCCCTTGTTAAAACATACTATAACTGTGGTTTTTCACACCTGAGTTCAATTTCTCTAGCCACACCCAGGCCTGATTATTGCCACACCTGTTCTCAATCAAGACATCACTTAAATAGGAGCTGCCTGACACAGTAAGGTCCACCAGAAGATCCTTAAAAGCTACACATCATGCCGAGATCCAAAGAAATTCAGGAACAATTGAGAAAGAAAGTAATTGAGATATATCAGTCTGGAAAGGGTTATAAAGCCATTTCCAAAGCTTTGGGAATCCAGCGAACCACAGTGAGAGCCATTATCCACAAATGGCGAAGACATGGAACAGTGGTGAACCTTCCCAGGAGTGGCCGGCCGCCCAAAATTACCCCAAGAGCGTAGCGACGACTCATCCAAGAGGTCACAAAAGACCCCACAACAACGTCCAAAGAACTGCAGGCCTCACTTGCCTCAGTTAAGGTCAGCGTTCATGCCTCCACCATCAGAAAAAGACTGGGCAAAAATGGCCTGCATGGCAGAGTTCCAAGGAGAAAACCACTGCTGAGCAAAAAGAACATTAAAGCTCGTCTCAATTTTTCCAAAACACATCTTGATGATCCCCAAGACTTTTGGGAAAACATTCTGTGGACCGATGAGACAAAAGTGGAACTCTTTGGAAGGTGTGTGTCCCATTACATCTGGCGTAAAAGGAACACTGCATTTCAGAAAAAGAACATTATACCAACAGTAAAATATGGTGGTGGTAGTGTGATGGTCTGGGGCTGTTTTGCTGCGTCAGGACCTGGAAGACTTGCTGTGATAAATGGAACTATGAATTCTGCTGTCTACCAAGAGATCCTGAAGGAGAATGTCCGACCATCTGTTCGTGTACTCAAGCTGAAACGAACTTGGGTTCTGCAGCAGGACAATGATCCTAAACACACCAGCAAGTCCACCACTGAATGGCTGAAGAAAAACAAAATGAAGACTTTGGAGTGGCCTAGCCAAAGTCCTGACCTGAATCCTATTGAGATGTTGTGGTATGACCTTAAAAAGGCCGTTCATGCTCGTAAAACCCTCTAATGTAACTGAATTAGGACAATTCTGCAAAGATGAGTGGGCCTTCCAGGAGGCCTCCTAATCAGATGCCTGAGCCACCTCAACTGGCTCCACTGGATGTGGAGGAGCAACAGCTGTACTCTCAGCCTCTCGTAGATGACTGAGCTTCAGACCCCATCTCTGAGGGAGAGCCCATCAACCCTTTGGAGGAAATTCATTTCATCTTGTTATGTCACCACCCACTAATTCCTTTTACTGTAAACTGCCTAAAATTATGTTATTTATAGAGCCTATTATTTGAATTAGCTTAGACCACTCGTATTTCATATTATCAATATAGCATGTTCATTTTGCATTTAACTTTTTTTCTAAATTAGAAGCTTTATGATATTAAGCAATTTCTTTATGAAGCAAATATGGCCCACCTTATATGGTTTGATGATTCTTGGTTCCAGGTCTGCAAATAGAAGTGAGGAAGAGAAGTTAATGCAATGTTCCTACAAACATAAATTGCTTAGTTTTTTGCTTTTTTAAGAGAAATGACAGCTGATGGATTCTTAGCACTGTCAGGATATTATGCATTTTATATCATGTCGCCAGTAAGCAGCATGAAAAAGCTGGAAAAAATGGCTTCACTGGCTGCAGCTCACAGTGATTAGCACAGTGGAGTTGCATCATATTAAATTAGTTTTGCATAGAACACTTACAACTCCGTAATTTCAAGTTGAGCTTACCCATAAAAAAAACGACTTGGCTGCAGTAGTTACTGCTATAAAGTGAAGTCTTGGCCACCACTGCAACACATTAGCCGCTACCACACTTTGATGCAGTCTAGCGCCTTCCCACCGGAACACACAAGCAGTCCTCTGAATAAGCAAGTGATGCCAGAATTGAATTTTCACCTTCACCTGACCAGAGCGTCTAAAGTCTGAATCAAATATAATGTTTGTCACTACATACACGGCTTTCAGCTTTTAGCTGTTTAAGTTTTTTAGGGTAAAACTAAAAGTACTCACAGAGTAGTTATGTTAAAACATGTTGAGATTTGAACCCCGCCGAACAGAACGGCTAATTACAACTAGCAAATGTGTTAAGAGCAAATAACTGATGATACTTGGACGTTAAACACGGTATACTGTTTAAAATTTAACATAGAAAAAGTTTTAAATATTTTTACCCCGTTTATTAAATGTTTGGTCATGGTCGGTAGCATACTTGCTGTTTTATCCGAATCTCGTCGACAGTCGATGCTCAGAGGAAATGGCGGTTGCACATGTGGTCGGTACCAGAGATACAGGATCTGTCTCGGGCAAAGCTTACGTAATGATGTCAGACCTAAAGCTGCATTAAACTTAACTGTTTCACTTAGACTCAAAGTAAAATGTTCATCTGAGATAAAAATGTGTGACTTTTAAGTTAACTGAACTCATGAAAGTAAGTTGTCATAACTAAAGCAAAAGAATTGAGGTTAATGTAAATAAGTCCATAACATGAACTACAGCCCAAATACACTTTTTAGAGAGTAGTACTGAATTTGCTGGGTGAAATATTTTGCATTTTCTATAAATAACAAAGAAAAACTAAGAACTAACTCTAAGAGAGGGCTCCACCGCACTCATTCATTTTTCAGCCTCCTTTGGGAGAGGCCAAGATCAACTTTGTCCTGGAACCACGAAATCCGCGTCAGACAGACATCATGTCAAGACAAAATAATCATTTATGTAAAGACCCAGCCTGAATCCATAAATGCAGAAACAATGGAAATTCACGCAATAGCGCCCCCTACATGATCAAACTAAATTTACCTGGAGCACACAAACTTTAGTTACTCCTAGAATTATGAAATTTGGCTCAGATATTCTGTACATCACCCTGATCAAAAAAGTCAATCACAGCCATGCCTCATTTTGCACGGCACAGCCGTGACCACACCCCCAATTCCCCAATGGTTTTCAATGGAAAACCTAACATTTCTGCATGACACACCTTTTTCAGGTGTTTTGAGCTGTACATTGATCACAAACATTCCCACTAAGGCCCATGAGGATGTTACGTTGCAGAGGGGCGTGGCCCTGGGGCCATGGTGAGCTTTGATCCTTTGCTGTGACATTTCGATTGCCTCTCATTCCCATATACTTTTTCTGTTTTCCCTCAGACTTCACAAGTGTGATAAGGACCCACCCCTGAAGACATTAACTTGACATCACTGAATGACAGTTGCAGCGCCACCTAGTGGGAACATGAACTTCCTCTAAATCAGGGGTGGGCAACTCCAGGCCTCGAGGGCCGGTGTCCTGCAGGTTTTAGATGTGTTCCTGATCCAACACACCTGAATCACATATAGAATTCATTAGCAGGACTCTGGAGAACTTGACTGCATACTGAGGAGGTAATTTGGCCATTTGATTCAGGTGTGTTGGATCAGGGACACATCTAAAACCTGCAGGACAGCGGCTCTGGAGTTGCCCACCCCTGCTCTGAATCAAAGACGCATCGTTCATTCTAAATGAAACTTCACAAGTGTAAGGACCCACCCCTGAACACATCCATATAACTTTGAATGACACGCGCAGCGCCACATACTGGAAACAGGTACAATCACTGCTCTAAATCAAGGGATTACATTTGGCACGAGAAGCAGCTCACAGGCGGCACGTGGGGGTTCGCGGGGCTCACAGGTGGCTTGCAGGGGGCAGAGAGGGCCTTAAATGCCGCTCGTGGCTTTAATTTTATTATTTTATTAGATTTTGTATATTGTATAGTTCTTAAATTGCACTGCACCTTCCTTTCTTAGATTTGTATTTGTATATTGTGTAGCATTTAAATTGAATTATATGACACTGTATAGGACTAGAGAGACACCATCAACTGGAACCAAATTCCTTGTGTGTGTCAACATCCTTGGCCAAATAAACCTGATTCTGATTCTGATGATCCTGAAGATAAAAGTGAACAGTGAAAAGGAAAAAAAAAACAGCCACGGGAACTACATAAAGCAGACGACTTTAGTCAGTGCCAACAGACTCTAGGAACTGTTTATCCAGTCATTTATCATTGAGCATCTGCAGCATGATCAATTCAGTTGACTTTTTTCAGTGAAAATATGACTGTACTGCTTATGGATAAAAATTGTTGCTCTTTACAGCCTCCAGTGGAATATGATGCTATTAAAAGGACATGTTTTACACTGAAAAAAAAACTTGATTTACTCAGTGCAATTGTGGACATTGGTTGCACACAATGTTTTGGGTTGGCAGCAATCCCCTGTGTTATGTTAATTTAACACAAATTAGTGTCATGGTCCCACTGTGTGTTCCATGTCTAGTGTTTTGTCCCCCTTAGTTCCTCCCAGGCTTCCTTGTGTTCTTGTTGCTGCCCTGGTTAAGATTTTATTTGTTTTGTCACTTGTGAGCCTCCAGTAAATAAATACTGTTCGAGTTTAGCTCTGTTGTATCGCGTCCTGCATTTGGGTCCTCCCTTCCCACCACACAGCCTAACATGACAGTTAGGTATGTTACCTGAACAAAAGTATTTTGTGTTGTTACAAAATGAATGTAATTTGTTTGAATAAAGTAAATTAAGCTCTGCAATCATTTCCCTCCAATGCAATTTGTTCACTCAGTTTCTTTTATTCAAACACTACTTGATCACTTATGAATGATACTGTATTAATCCCACAATGGGGAAATTACAGTTAACAGAACACCCATCCAAGAAGACAAACAAACAAACATGGGGAGATAGGTGAACTGAGGCCATGCCACCCCCTTCTGGAGGTGCTGCCATTAAAAAGACGGAAACAATAGTGAAAACAAAAGGATGAGTGAGGAAAAGAATCATCTCATACTTTCATAAGAGGTGGAAAAATATTCATCCTCACTCTTAAATTTAACATTCAAATTGTATTTTCATATTTGTTACTATTTTAATAAATATACATAAATAAATGTTTTCCCCAAATTTACATTAATGTAAATTAAACAGATTCTTAATTTAAATCCAGTAAATTATCTTTTCAGCATCATTATCTATATTACACAGTTTCTCCCAATCTAAAATGATGACATTACAAACATAATGTAACAAGCCTTTTATTCCATAACTTGGAAGAAGTTAAAATGGCACATTTAGACTCAGAAAACCATACAATCATTTTACATTATAACCGTGTGTTGATGCCTGCCTTGCACCAAAATGTATAATATCAGCACCATGCAGTTGTTTGCCTTTGTGAACCAGTCAAGTTACAAATGAAAATCAATGTGGATTCATTTATGTAGTGATAGCATGAAAGAATCCATATTTATTTTTACACAATTGTCTGAAAATGCTAGGAGAGCATGAATTGTTGAAAAGCAAGATCAGTGATCTTTGACCTCAAAAACATATTCAGTTTATCCATAAGGCCAACTGGTTTCTGCCAAATCTAAAGAACTTCCACTTAACTGTGAAATATCACATTACATCACAGTGATCTTGTCCTCGAATCTAAAAATGTAATTAGGCTGTCCCTGAGTCCAAGTACTACAATTCAATATTATGCTCTTAACTTAGGATATCGCCCATGTTTGCACACACTTACCATGTACTCCTGCACAAGTGTAACCAGGCTCAATTACACTGTAACTGGCTGGTCCAAATAAACCTCTTTGACTCCGCGTTGTTTAGTAATGACAGACTAAGGCTTCTTTATCTTTAAGATGTGACCCTTTTATTATCTGGATAAGAACAGATTATTTACTGGTCAGGCAGGTTACAAAGAGAGCCACAGAGTAAAGAACAAGCTGGGCAGAGGCAGAAAGCCAAGGATTTCAAAGAATCTAGAAAACTAGTGAGAGATGTGTCTAAGGACCCCAGAACAGAGGTGCATGTGGGTGTCTGTTTGACTGGGACTGGGCCTGTGACTTGCTGCTCCTTGGCCCCTATGGGACATGTTGAGAATGGCTCCATGGCAGGATGTGGGAACTTGTTGGTTCTGGGGCTTGTGGCTGGATGTTTTGGCATGGTTGTTGACCTGCTCCCTTGGGGATTGTGGTTCACATTGGCTCAGGCCCCTTCTAAGATGGTTGGCCTTTGGTGGGGTTTGCTGCTTGTTGTTTGGGGCTCTTGCTCTTTGGCCATCGTGGTTCCGTCTGGGGCCTTTCTCTTCCTTCTTCAGGGTTGGGTATGGAATGTGTGGCCTCGGGTCTTTGGCACACTTGGGGGGCTGCAGATAGCCTCTGTCTCCTGGATCTTTTTCTGTTGGTCTCTGGCTTTTGCAAGACATTGTTGTGCCTTCTCATCCTTCTTATCAAGTACATTTCATGGCAAGCACACATAAACAGGACATGCAGTATAACCCTTGAAGCTCTGCCATTATTCAGAAAAAAAATCCTAAAATAGGAAATCCGTAAATGGCTGAAGAATATTAACAACCCCAATATCACTGTAGTATGTATGTTAAAACATAACTCAGACTAACTGTTGATGTAGTACACAGCCTGAGTATAATGGTAAAATGTAACAGCCTATATTGTCAAAGTAATTGGAGTTTGTGTTGCATGAATTATGCATGATGATAATCCTAGAAAGCATTTAAATAAAGGATAAGCAAAGGTCGCATGGTATAATGTCACACTATTTCATGCACAGTTCAATTATACCATCAATATCTAATGCAGAAGGCATCCATATGTTATTTGTAAATAAAACATTTAGAAGAAGAGAGCCTCTTTGGATACTGATGTTTTCTTCACTCTGGGGCCTTTGCTACTGTTGATTACAATATTTCCCTCTGCAGCGCTGCTCTCAATTTGCTTATGTGCAGTTTTTCAGCAACACTGACTTGCCCATCTTACATAATAATTGGGAATGCTTACCTACTCTCATGGACATCATCAGATTTTCAGCCAACCCACAAGTCTGTGCCTTTGAAATTGACTTTGCCTAATGCTACACTCTGCACACTTGATATAATCATTGAGCATTAACAAATGTTTACTGCGGTTTCCGATCCCAATATCATAATAATATGGAAATTGATAATTATTCTGTCATACACACAGCTTCTAGCAGACATGGCTTTATTGAATATTGCAGAAGCATGTGGATATCTTTCAGAAACAATTTGCCTAATATTGCTTTTCTCCCCACAGATTATTTGTATGGGCCAGGGGCAATATTAGATTGAAGTGTTGGAGTATTCGGGTTTATAAAAGTGAAAACTTGCAATAACACATAAAGGGTCAGGGCTGCAGATGGATGTTGATTTATGTCACTGTGTTGAATTCAATGTATAGCAGACAGTCCAAATAATACCTTTTTATTACTGCAGAGCCTCATGGAACCCTGCATCATGAGGGTGTTCAGCAAGTTCAGGAAAAATGAAAAAACAAAACGTGAATTAAACTGAAATTCACATGTTAAGTTTAATATTATTTTATCTATATAGTGCCAGTCATCTCAACACAACCTCTGGCAGAACCAGTGTCGTGAAGGGGCAGGCATCTGCCTCAGTCAGCTAGAGAAAGAAGAGAAAGAGAAGAGAGAAACTACAGCAAGATGAGCTTTAGTCACTCCAGCCAATATGTTGGTCATTGTGGAAATGAGTGTAAAAATCCAGAACCTTACCAAATTTCAATTTGGTTGATCACCTCTTCATCATTTTTAGTGTGGTATTGTTCACTCCTTTTGTACTTGGAGATAGGTGGTGGCTCTCATCCTGTGTGTCAAAACTGATTCTTTAACTATTAATTATTCTGGAAAAAGGTACAGGGGCGCACATTAGCAAATTTGGTCAGGGAGGTGACTGAAGATTGTGTTGATGTAGCCAAAAAACTATTTTATTTTCAGTGTGCTCTGAGCACTATGGCATCCATATGGATTTTGTTTAATGTTCTTCCTCAGGTACCTCATGACATTACAGCAGAATTCTATGCTCACAGTCTCTGGAGGACAAATTCATGGTGCAAAACCAGCTGAATGTTGGAAGAAAATTGACCAGAATACTCTTACTCTGGAACTAACAAGCTGCCTTCAAGTTTGGAAACTATGGACTCTTCAAATTAAAACAGATGTTAGAGGCCCAGCTCTATCACCAATGATGATGCCATTGATGAACCTACACACAAAGTTCTGGTCAGTTTGAAACAGATGTCAATGTTTGCTGCCAGAGTGCAGAATGCAAGTGATCAGAATGGGACTTCCGGGGAACAAACTGAAAAGTAAACAAACTGTGTGAAAGTGGTCAGGGTGTTCCTGTAAATTACAGATTTCCTCTCATGATCTATTGATGTAGTAGAAATAATATGAAACATGTCCCATTTGAACACTCTAAGTCCTGCAACTGTTTTCATCAAGTGAATTCCAATGTTTAGGTTTTTATCTTGCTCTTTACTTTATCTACGTCCGCTACAGGGCTCTTTCAGGTTTGTTCAGTTCTTCCTTAGTTACTCCATATGTTCCACTATCTGCCATTTTATTTACCTGGGTACTGGGGAAAACAAAAGTATGACCCACACAGTCATAAATTTTGTGGCACATCTGCATTTTGGAATGACGACATGGACTCAGGGTGAGTTTGGCTGCTAATATGAACTACAAGTCAGACATGTTTTGAAATCTGGGTCATATATGCTGCACCCAACACTTGTTGGAATTCAATACAAGCCCAACACCCTAAATTCTCTCCCTAAAATTTCTGTCCTACACAACATTTGCCAGTGCACAAACACCACTACTGGCTTTGATTAGGCCCAGATGTGTGTGTGGGTTTGTTACAGTTTTGCACTATTGGGGTTCATTTTCTTGGAAGAATTTTTTTTTTTTTAACCCAGATAGCACTAGGTAAAAAAACAACAACAGTGAAACATTCTGAATTCTGGTGGCATCTACATATCTCCCACATTTAATGAAATACTTCAATAAAATACAGTTTGACTGATATTGCACTAAATTGCAACAATTTTCTCAAGTTACTGTATATTGTAAGGCAGGGGTCATCAACTACATTTGTCCAAGGGCCAAAATTTTTCTTAGCAGACACTGTGAGGGCCAGATGCTCTCAATGTAAAATAAAATTAATAGTGCATCCTAAGGAATATATTATAATTTGATATATCAATTTTCCTTTCAAGTTTACACTAATTTTTAATTATGTGATCTGCAAGTTTTGCACTTACATGTTGTGGAGAAACCACAATTGCGTGCAGTTGTGCTCATTATAAATATAATGAGAACGGCAAACAATAAAATGTTACATGAGAGCAACGAGTTTATCTATGCACAATCGACTTTTCAGAAGGCATTTTTGTTGTAGTTTTTTTTTAAATTAATAGAGAAACATGAAGAGTTCAGATGCAAAATCTTCTGCCTGACACTTTTACAGTTTTTCTTGATTGTTTACACACATTTTCTGAAAGCATGCCTCATACTCTCAGAACTCTACACACAAATCAAAACACACACACAATGGGGAAAACCCTTCTATTCTCCTGCAAAATATAACTTTGCATTCAAAACAATATTCTTTCTAATCAAAATTATATTTTGTTTTCAGATGACACACACAATGCCATCATATGAATAGACATTGATAAGAACCAGTTGAACACTAATGTGCTCAATGGAAAACACTTCTTCTCCATTCATCATGATGACTTAAGCCTTTTTTTTTGATCAGTGTTACACTTACTACAGACAGTACATAAGTGTGTTGTAAAATATTTTAGAATATTGTTTTTATACTCAGAATACACAATCACACAGTAACAAATATATTTTATTTTTCCCACAAAAACAGTGTACATACTGTACATCCCAACCAACACAAAGTTGCACATACAGTGGTCTACAAAAAAAAAATGCTGCATCCTTTCTCCTGTTTCGGACTGGCCGCTGCACCTCATCCACATCAGAAGTAATGGTTTCCCTGGCCAAACAGCGTTTGAAATATCGTCCGGTGGAAACTTATGTTGTCCCAAATGACAACGTACCTGAGCTGCCTTGGGCCGTCTGTCTGACCTGGTGGAATGAGGGTGTTGTGTAGGGTGTCCAGGTGATCAAATGGGCAGTGTTGTAGGGGACCACAGGTAGCATTGTGATGTTCCCTTCGCACTGGCCAGGGACTTCAACAATGGCAAGCTGGCCGATGATACTCCTTCCCCTCCTTCGTCTTTGTGAGGTTGAATCCACATGGACATGGAGTGGTCACTATTGGGAAGCACAATCATGCTTAAAATACTGAAATGTCTCATTTATACAGTGTTGAGAGGATGCATCAATTGTGGGATTGTATAGGACTTACTTGCGCATACTGTAGTTATATTGCAATTTGTTGACCCTTTCTGAATTGCATTCAAATGGCACCCTGTAGACCTGCTTCATCCACAGATTATTTCTGCGCAAGACATGATCCAGCATTGATAAGCTTACCCTATCAATATTTTGAAATATTTCATTCTTCTCTATTATTTTTCTTTGTATTTGCTGTAATGTTATGGCGTTATTTTCTAGGACCATGTTCATGATTTCAGTTTCCTATTCAGGAGCCAAACGGCATTCCCATCCACCTTGTGTTGGTAATGTTTCAGTTCTGCAATACAAATAGTAAAATACTGTAAATACTGTTTAGGAATACAAAGTAGGAATACATTTCCCAAATACCTGAAATATACTTTATTTTTACAATCTTACAGAACAGTCCACAGGCAATAGTGTACTACTGTACTCATTGAGTAGGAGGGGAAAAGAGTCCTGACATTTTATTTGTTTCTGTCAGCCGCATCACATGTACGTCATTGGGACACGACTTTCTGCTTCATCCCTGGATTTGCTTCACCAAATTTTATAATCTTGTATTTCGGCTCTTAAATGCTATTTTTTAGCTTACGCTTGCGTCCTGTGCCTCCCATGATTGTCTCCAGTGAAATGAACTGATTGGCCCAGTGCAGCCAATCCAGATGTCCCATGACTGTCTAGATACTCAAGCGATCTCCACGCGTTGTTAGTGTGTGTAGTTGTGCATGAACAAGCTGATGCATGGAGTTTGCGTAGATCATACATATTGGAAGTGGGCTTGGTGGGAGCTGAGGAGGGCTTTAGCAGTAAATTCGTGGCTTATGCGATCACATTTAATTGGAAATATATTACAATGGGACCAGATCTTTCATCCGAGTTAGGCAAAAATCGGACTTGTATGATCTGACTTAGGAGATGATTTTTTTAGAATTAATGTTAGGAAAAACAGGGACCTGCAGAAGCTATCTGACTAGAGGGAAAATCCAATTTGTGCAACTTCAACTTAGGTGACTTCTACTGTGTGTGTGTGTGTGTGTGTGTGTGTGTGTGTGTGTGTGAAAAACACCTGGTTTTACACCACAATAATTTATTAGTATGGTGTAGGGCCTCCTTTTGCGGCCAATACAGCGTCAGTTCGTCTTGGGAATGACATATACAAGTCCTGCACAGTGGTCAGAGGGATTTTAAGCCATTCTTCTTGCAGGATAGTGGCCAGGTCACGACGTGATGCTGGTGGAGGAAAACGTTTCCTGACTCGCTCCTCCAAAACACCCCAAAGTGGCTCAATAATATTTAGATCTGGTGACTGTGCAGGCCATGGGAGATGTTGAACTTTCATGTTCATCAAACCAATCTTTCACCAGTCTTGCTGTGTGTATTGGTGCATTGTCATCCTGATACACGGCTCCGCCTTCAGGATACAATGTTTGAACCATTGGATGCACATGGTCCTCCAGAATGGTTCGGTAGTCCTTGGCAGTGACGCACCCATCTAGCACAAGTATTGGGCCAAGGGAATGCCATGATATGGCAGCCCAAACCATCACTGATCCACCCCCATGCTTTAATTCTGCCGTGGTTTTATGTTTTTTAAATACAATCCGGGTTAGCACCCGAACATCCCTTTCAGGCAGCTTCCTCTTGCATCCACAGTTAATCCTGTTGGATGTGGTTGGTCCTTCTTGGTGGTATGCTGACATTACCCTGGATACCGTGGCTCTTGATACATCACAAAGACTTGCTGTCTTGGTCAAAGATGCGCCAGCAAGACGTGCACCAACAATTTGTCCTCTTTTGAACTCTGGCATCCCAGAGTATGTTATAATGTTGTGTGCATTGCAATATTTTGAGCAAAACTGTGCTCTTACCCTGCTAATTGAACCTTCACACTCTGCTCTTACTGGTGCAATGTGCAATTAATGAAGATTGGCCACCAGGCTGGTCCAATTTAGCCATGAAACCTCCCACACTAAAATGACAGGTGTTTCAGTTTCATTGTCCAACCCCTGTATATACAGTGCCTTGCGAAAGTATTCGGCCCCCTTGAACTTTTCAACCTTTTGCCACATTTCAGGCTTCAAACATAAAGATATCGTAAATTTTAATTTTTTGTGAAGAATCAACAACAAGTGGGACACAATCGTGAAGTGGAATGAAATTTATTGGATGTGTCAAACTTTTTTAACAAATAAAA